>JAVQIZ010203743.1:0-21362 GCA_036023535.2 Galaxias brevipinnis
ATCCCCCTCTCTCCTTCACTCTCTACCTCCCCTCATCCCCCTCTCTCCTTCACTCTCTACCTCCCCTCACCCCCCCCTCTCCTTCCCTCTCTGCCTCTCTACCTCCCCTCATCCCCCTCTCTCCTTTACTCTCTACCTCCACACATCTCTTCTCCTTCACACTCTTCCTCTACCTCCCCTCATCCCCCTCTCTCGTTCTCTTCATATGGAACCAGAGCATGGGACAACAGAGCCAATCAGAGGTGACCCAGTTATGTAGTTATATGATTGGTCCTCTGTCTTCTCAGGGAGAACCTATCGGTGTCTGGCTCTCGCTGGTGGCTCCGCTGCATCCTGCTCAACATCTTGCTCTTCCTCCTCCTCTTCTTCCTCACCACGCCGGCCATCATCGTCAACACCATCGACAAGTTCAATGTCACTCGGCCCGTGGAGAGTCTACAGGTAGTCTCAGTATCTACAGTATCTATATCTACAGGTAGTCTCAGTATCTACAGTATCTATATCTACAGTGTCTCAGTATCTACAGTATCTATATCTACAGTCTCAGTATCTACAGTATCTATATCTACAGGTAGTCTCAGTATCTACAGTATCTATATCTACAGTCTCAGTATCTACAGTATCTATATCTACAGTGTCTCAGTATCTACAGTATCTATATCTACAGTCTCAGTATCTACAGTATCTATATCTACAGTGTCTCAGTATCTACAGTATCAATATCTACAGGTAGTCTTAGTATCTACAGTATCTATATCTACAGGTAGTCTCAGTATCTACAGTATCTATATCTACACAGTAGTATCTACAGTATCTATATCTACAGTATCTATATCTGTAGTGTCCTGTCAGAACCCTGTACTGACCCAGTTATAATGTGTCCTGTCAGCACCCGGTACTGACCCAGTTCTAACATTTGTGTCCTATCAGAACCCTGTACTGACCCAGTTACAATGTGTCCTGTCAGCACCCGGTACTGACCCAGGTCTAACATTTGTGTCCTATCAGAACCCGGTACTGACCCAGTTCCTACCCACTCTGCTGCTGTGGGCCTTTTCGGTGCTGCTGCCCTTCATGGTGTACTATTCAGCCTTCTGGGAATCCCACTGGACGAGGTGAGTCTTCCTCCTCCTCATCCCTATCTTCCTCATCATCATCATCCTCCTCTCCCTCCTCCTCTATAACCCTAACCCACTGGACTAGGTGAGCCTTCCTCCTCCTCATCCTCCTCTCCCTCCTCCTCTATCCTAACCCACTGGACTAGGTGAGTCTTCCTCCTCCTCCTCCTCCTCTTCCTCCTCCTCTCTACCCCTAACCCACTGGACTAGGTGAGTCTTTCTCCTCCTCATCCTCCTCTTCCTCCTCCTCTCTACCCCTAACCCTGTCTGCTCTCTGATTCATTCGTACTGTCCACTGTCTTTGTTTGGCTGAGGTCTTTACTGTAAATACTCTAAAACAAACAAACCTGGGTCCTAAGTGGACTTTCCAAACCCAACCTCTTCTCTCTCCTGTTTCCTTACAGAGGTCTATTTTTAGTATCATGTGGTGGCTGTTGTAACAAGTCAGTATCTGTATACTTCTATTTCAACAAACAGTGTTTACTTTCCTCTCTCCCTGTCTCTCTCTCTCTCTCTCTCTCTCCTCCCTATCTGTAACTCCTCTATCTTTCTCTCTACCTCCATCCACTCTCTCCATCTCCCTGCACTGTTATTGGAGGCAGGTTGTCATAGTGATCTCCGTAGGGATAATGGTATGCACAGTGACCACCATGTGCTGAGAAGCAGAACCACACACACACACACACACACACACACACCCTATAACGCACACACACAGACACACACACAGACTCTACACTTAGCCTTTTGCACACAGCCTTTCTTTACATAAGCCACCCCCACATCCTGTCACACAAGTGTGATGTGCAAAACGTTCAATGTAAATGGTGCCGGCTGCCTCCTGTGGAAAGCTGTGCCAGAGAACTCTCCCTCTGTCTGCCTGCTGGCTGCTCTCTACTGAACACTACTGAACACTACTGAACATTAGTGAACTCTCTCTCTGTCTGCCTGCTGGCTGCTCTCTACTGAACACTACTGAACTACTGAACACTACTGAACATTAGTGAACTCTCCCTCTGTCTGCCTGCTGGGTGCTCTCTACTGAACACTACTGAGCATTAGTGAACTCTTCCTCTGTCTGCCTGCTGGCTGATCTCTACTGAACACTACGGAACACTACTGAACACTACTGTACATTAGTGAACTCTCCCTCTGTCTGCCTGCTGGCTGCTCTCTACTGAACACTACTGAACACTACTGAACATTGGTGAACTCTCCCTCTGTCTACCTGCTGGGTGCTCTCTACTGAACACTACTGAACACTACTGAACTTTGGTGAACTCTCCTTCTGTCTGCCTGCTGGGTGCTCTCTACTGAACACTACTGATCACTACTGGACACTGCTGATCATTACTGACCACTATTTGAACACTACTGATTACCACTGGCCCTGTGATAGACTGGCGACCTGCCCAGGGTGTACCCCGCCTCTCGCCCTGTGTCGGCTGGGATAGGCTCCAGCCCCCCCGCGACCTTGCAAAGGATAAGCGGTATAGCCAATGGATGGATGGATGGATGATTACCACGGAACACTGCTGAGGCCATGTGTTCTAGCCTTGCCAGATTTAGCCATATATTTTAGGGGTTGGCAGATAGATACATTTTGGAAGAAAAAAAACACTCACAATTTTTATTTTATTTTATTGAATTTCTTTGTCCCATTCAGGTCCAGTCAGAACCAGATTACCATGCACAAGTGTTTCCTCCTGCTGCTCTTCATGGTCATCATCCTGCCCTCCCTAGGTCTATCCAGGTAGGTGGAGATCTACACACACCCAGAGCAGTAAGCATGGCCTATCCAGGTAGGTGGAGATCTACACACACCCAGAGCAGTAGGCGTGGCCTATCCAGTTAGGTGGAGATCTACTCACACAGCCAGAGCAGTAGGCGTGGCCTATCCAGGTAGGTGGAGATCTACTCACACAGCCAGAGCAGTAGGCGTGGCCTATCCAGGTATGTGGGTCTGTCTGACCCTGTCTGTCTGCCTCTGTCTGTCTTACCCTGTCTGTCTAACCCTGTCTGTCTGTCTGTCTGCATGTCTGTCTGCCCCTTTCTGTCTGTCTGTCTGTCTGCATGTCTGTCTGACCCTGTCTGCACGTCTGTCTGTCTGTCTGCATGTCTGTCTGCTTCTGACTGTCTGCTCCTGTCTGTCTGCATGTCTGTCTGACCCTGTCTGCATGTCTGTCTGCTCCTGTCTGTCTGCTCCTGTCTGTCTGCATGTCTGTCTGACCCTGTCTGCATGTCTGTCTGCTTCTGTCTGTCTGCTCCTGTCTGTCTGCATGTCTGTCTGACCCTGTCTGCATGTCTGTCTGCTTCTGTCTGTCTGACCCTGTCTGTCTGCTCCTGTCTGTCTGCATGTCTGTCTGACCCTGTCTGCATGTCTGTCTGCTCCTGTCTGTCTGCTCCTGTCTGTCTGCATGTCTGTCTGTCTGTCTGCATGTCTGTCTGACCCTGTCTGCACGTCTGTCTGTCTGCATGTCTGTCCTCTCTCTGCAGGTCCACACAGTGTTAATCATGTCGTGTCTCAGTCACTACAGAACAGCTGAGATTCAGCTCACTGACCTTGTTGTTTGTCTCTGTAGTCTGGATCTGTTTTTCCACTGGCTGTTTGATGTCAACTTTCTGGATGAGAAGGATGTCAAATTCCAGTAAGTCTGTGGCTTTGTCAGTCAGTGGGCAAAATTAAGAAAACATTCCTTAACCCCCACAAACCTTACATTACTTTGGTTCTCTTTCTACCTTCATCTACCTCTCTCCTCTTTCTGCCTCTCTCCTCCTCTCTACTTCTCTAGACCTCACTCCTCCTCTCTCCCCCTCTCCTCCTCTCTCCCCCTCTCCTCCTCTCTCCTCTTAATACCTCTCCTCACATGTTGCCAGATTAAAAGAGTTTGGTGTGAGTGTGAGTTGACCTTAAGGTGCCCTGCTGAGTGTGAGTTCACCTTAAGGTGCCCTGCTGAGTGTGAGTTGACCTTAAGGCGCCCTGCTGAGTGTGAGTTGACCTTAAGGTGCCCTGCTGAGTGTTAGGTATTGATGAGCCCCTCTACCTGTGTGTCTCCAGGTGTGTGTTCCTGCCAGACAACGGGGCGTTCTTTGTAAACTACGTCATCACGTCCAGCCTGATGGGCACGGCTCTGGAGTTGCTGAGGATGCCCTCCCTGCTGGTGTACGCCTTGTGCCTCTGCTTCTCCAAGTCCCAGGCAGAGCGCATCCATGTGAAACGGGTCAGAGCTGCTTCCCTGTGTGTGTGTGTGTGTGTGTGTGTGTGTGTGTGTGTGTGTGTGTGTGCGTGTATGGGAGATGCGGGAGTGCGTTATGGTTATTCCATTGAGCTCCTATTGACCTCAATCAGAGCAGTTATTTCATTAGATGGTTATTGTAGTCCATTGACCTCAATCAGACCATCTTATATCATTCGATGGTTATTGTAGTCCATTGAGCTCAATCAGAGCAGCTTATATCATTAGATGGTTATTTTAGTCCAATGATCTTCATCATAGCAGCTTATATCATTAGATGGTTATTGTAGTCCAATGATCTTCATCATAGCAGCTTATATCATTAGATGGTTATTGTAGTCCAATGAGCTTCATCATAGCAGCTTATATCATTAGATGGTTATTGTAGTCCAATGAGCTTCATCATAGCAGCTTCTGGCTGTAGATGGTTATTGTAGTCCAATGAGCTTCATCATAGCAGTTTAAAGCTGTAGATAGATGGTTATTGTAGTCCAATGAGCTTCATCATAGCAGCTTATAGCTGTAGATAGATGGTTATTGTAGTCCAATGAGCTTCATCATAGCAGCTTATAGCTGTAGATGGTTATTGTAGTCCAATGAGCTTCAACATAGCAGCTTATAGCCGTAGATAGATGGTTATTGTAGTCCAATGAGCTTCATCATAGCAGCGTATAGCTGTAGATCGATGGTTATTGTAGTCTCGAACTCCGTCATAGTGTGCCAGTTATGTAATGAGAAGTTTCAATCAGCTTGTATTTGTGTGTGTGCATGTTTACATGTGTGTGGGTGTGTGCCTGTGTATGTGTGTGCGTGTGTGTGTGTGTGTGTGTGTGTGTGTGTGTGTGTCTCCAGAGTCAGGCCTATGAGTTCCAGTTTGGTCTGGAGTACGCCTGGACCATGTGTATCTTCTCTGTCTGTATGACCTACAGCCTCACCTGTCCTCTCATCGTGCCCTTCGGTGAGTAGGTGTGTGTGTGTGTGTGTGTGTGCGTGCGTGTGTGCGTGCGTGCGTGTCTGTGTGCGTGCCTGTGCGGCTGCCACCAGACTGAGACGGTGTGAGAGTGAGCTGTGGTCTGAAACAGAGGGACTGTGAGACAGACGCCCACTCCTCTTCTGTCCGTGTTCCAGAGCTGCAGCTAGCTTTGATTTTCTACTTCACCCCACTGTTATGCTTACTGTGTGTGTGTGTGTGTGTGTGTGTGTGTGTGTGTGTGTGTGTGTGCATGCGTGCGTGCGTGCGTGCGTGTGTGTGCATGCGTGTGTGTGTGTGTGTGCGTGTGTGCGTGCGTGCATGTGTGTGCTTGCGTGCGTGCGTGCGTGTGTGCGTGCGTGTGTGTGTGTGTGTGCGTGTGTGTGGTGCTAGGACTGCTGTACCTGGTCCTGAAGCACATGGTGGACCGCTACAACCTGTACTACGCCTACATCCCCACCCGGCTGAGCCCCAGGATCCACCGCGCCGCCGTGGGCCAGGTGCTGGTGGCGCCAGTCCTCTGCCTCTTCTGGCTGCTCTTCTTCTCCACCCTCAGACTCGGTAGAGACTTCCTCACCCGAAAGAGTGAAACTCTATTTCCCATACTGCACCTGTTCTGAGTGACAAGCTTTAGCAATCAAATTATGTTTTTTAATATTTGATTTCACATTTGAGCCTATTTCATTTTGAGTGGCCTTGGTGATTTATCTATTTTGAATTTTGGCTAAAATCTCGTACGTAACTTCTCTCCATCTCCATAATGATGTGTGTCTTGTCTGGTTCCAGGCCCTCTGCACCCCATCACCCTGTTCACCCTGGGGTCCCTGCTAGCCTGCCTCTGCTTTTGCTTGTCCAGCCTGTGCCTCAGGAAACAGCCGGACAAGTCAGCCAGCTACCCGGTCAGCCTGCACACAAACACCGTGACTCAGTGAGACTGTTCCTTTACAACAGTAGTATCATTACTACTGCTACGTTACTACATTGTTACTGTGTGGGTTACTAGAGAGCTCGTAGTGTAACTGTTCCTTTACAACAGACCTTAAATACTACTACATTACTACAACAGGCATTTCATTACTACTACCACAATACTACAACCGGCCTGAAACATTACTACTACTAATACATTACTACAACAGGCATATCATTACTACTACTACATTACTACAACCAGCCTAAAACATTACTACTACTAATACATATCATTACTAATAATACTACATTACTGCAACAGGCATATCATTAACACTACTACTACATTACTACAACAGGCAGATCAATACTACTACAGCTACATTACTACAACAGGCATATCATTACTACTACTACTACATTACTACATTGTTACTGTATGGTTTATTTGTCAGTAGTGTCCTGTTGAGTCAATGTCACAATATGTCAACGTGTGGCATGACGGATGCCCTGTGATTGGTCCAGCCACCTGCTCCCACACTGCCCAATCAGCAGTGTTGTTGTTGGTTTCAGATGTCAGAGCAGGCAGGGGAGGAGACAGCAGGCGCTGTGGCAACGGAAAGGAGTCCTGTGACCTCCAGCACGGCTTCTAATGTACGATCCCTTCTGCTGCCTCTCTGACCCCTGACCCCTGACCCCTAACCCTAACCCTCCAATGGGCGATTCCTTCTGTTAGCCCTCCTGTTAACACTCTTAGTTTAGGGTTACCATCGAAACATAAGAACTCAGGAATATACTGAGTAGTTATGCTCTAACAAGATTAAAGGAAATCGTTTGAACAATTGATTGATTTTCTTGTCATTAATCTGTAACATAGAATATTACAACGCTACCTGAGGAATAATCTGACATGCTGTGATTGTTGAACCATAGGACTGACTTGTGTGTGTGTCTCTGGCAGCTGTTTGTTGCCTCGGTTCTGCTGGATCCAGAACTAGGCCTGACCCCCATGCCCTCTCCGGCTCATCAGACCTACGGCACCATGGCCAGCCCGCTCAGCTCCAGCCCAGAGGAGGAGCAGGAGGAGGAGCAGGAATCCCAGACCGAGGAGACGGAGCTCCAGGAGGACCCTCCGCAGTCCTGTTACTCCAGCCTGCTCATGGACAGCCCCATCGGGGACCAGTGAGACACAGGCGGCCCCTGTGATCTTCACCTGGAGAAGCATGGACGCTGTCTGCTGTCTCTGGCTCTCCTTCTCTGGACTGTTTGAGAGACAGTGGCCCTGGGAGAGGGGGGTGGAGGCGGGGTTGGTCTTACTGGGAGACAGAGGGGGGCGGGGGTGAGGAGGGGTGAGATAGAGCAGATAGAGGCTAGCTCTGTTAGAACTCTCTCCCTACAGCGGGGAAAAAGGGCCGAGCACCCAGAGTGGACCTGCAGCGCTGTCCTAATGTAATTAATAACCTTTTAAAGTTGTTATTTCTTTGCTATTCTTTGACAGTTGTTAGTGAGTGTTGTTAATATTGTGCTTTTTAAATGGTCGTTTTGGGCTGTCAGGCTTATGTGTGCTCATACTTCTTTATGGTGGTTTATTAGAATGCTCGACATGGTAATGTGCATCAACTGTCCCCTGCTAAACGAACACATGCGGCACTAATGCTACCCTGGTGCATTATGGGTCCTGTAGTTCTACTACTGCAGTGCATGCTGAGAGTGAGGAATAAGAGAGTGTGACACCGCCCCTCTCTGACCTCCACTGAGCCATGGAGTATCTTAGCTGGTTTGATGTTTTTTCCTGAGATGCTTTCCTGAATGTAAAGGACTGGAGCAGAAGTCTCTTGCTGTGCCTTGAAGAATATCCTCCCCAATCTTTCGACAATCCAGCATGGCCTGAAATATGCTGCATGGAACAAACAGACGCAGGGAAACTGACAAAACAACAAAACTAAAACAGGTTTTATGAACCCATAAACCATCAGTCTTTCATTGTTAAGTCCGTATGGTTACTTAGTGTTAGTGTGTCAAAAGCCTAGCTTAGCCTGTAGACCAACAGTGATCCACACCACTAAGCCACAACAATCACACTGAATCTATAGTTTAGGTCCTGACTATGTGCTTGAGTCTCGTGAACTAAACAGCATAGACACCATAGTTTAGGTCCTGACTATTTGCTGGAGTCAGTGAGTTTCCTTCAGAGTGGAAGGAGCCAGTAGGGCACGGATGCTGTGTGGTTCCTGGCTGTGGTGATGGAGCCGTCTTGCTGTGTTGTCCCTCAGTGTCTTAGCTGCTTTGACTGGCTGGGTCTCTGTTCTAGTTCTCTATAGCCTCTGAGGAGAGTGTGCGAGGTGCCTTGGGTCATCCTGTTCTATTGGTTGATGTTTCAGTCATGTTTCAGTCATGTTAACATTAACCCAATAGGAACACAGTGATTGTTGGTGGTTGTGCTCCATACTTCTCATTCACTAGAAAAAGGGATTTTGAACTTGACAGTCAATGACTCATTCTTTTCCCACCTCTGTGCTAATCCGTACCAGTACTATGAAGGCCTGTTCAGCCCTGGTTCAGCTCAGCTTTGCACTGATGTGTAAACCAGACAGCTGATTACATTTAAAGTAATGTAAGGCTGTTGCTCCTAGTTCACTCCAAACAGGATGGGATTTCAATCTCATACGCTTTGGTCGATGTGATTCTCTGTATAGAAACATAATTCTGACTAGCACATGTGTTTTTAGGACGGGGGTCCTGGTAGAGCTTTGTACGGGTTTTCAGTAAAGGTTTTTATAAAATGAAATGTAGTATTGAATATTGGTGGAATACTGTAGAATTTGTCTCATAAAATAAAAAGTTATTTGCTTCATTTGAAAATTTATGGAATTTCTCATGGAATATTTCTTCCAAAATAAACAAAAACCAAAAACCAAAGCTGGACTGACCCCCTCTCACACACACACACACACACACACACACACACACACACACACACACACACACACAGATCCATAAGTACAATATTATGTTATGTCTTTAGTACGATCGTTAATCCTCAGTCAGTTTGACCAACAAAGCAGAATCCCAATCAGTGATGAAGTATTTTAACACATGATGTCAGGTCCTGCACAGTAAAAGTAAAATAAAATATGATAATAAAAATGACAAAAATTAAATACAAGTGATTCACAATAAAATATAAATTTAACAAACAAAACAAGAGGCTCCAACACACGGAGGCCGCTACTGTTTTTACTTTTTTTATTATTATTCTTTTTTATTATTATTCTTTTTTCCAATCAGACAATGAGTGTGATCACCCTGAGTGACTCCAGCGTGTTTCTGCTGACCAGACCATCCCATTACTGCTGTCTGTCCGTCCCACTAGGAAGGCCTCGGCTGCTTGTTTCATTGCTGTCCCCTTTTTAGGTGATCATGTGGAAACATCCAGTAAAAGCCCAGTCTTATTTTTTTGAATACGGTTGCAATAACCGTGCCAGGAGGGACTGCTGTAGTAAACCCTTGCTCTGAGATTTCATGCTTAATTAACGTCGCTTTGCTCTCCTCTCATTTCCACTGAAACATCCAGAGGGATGCCGCTGGCGTGAGCGCCCGGCTCTATTTAGGGAAGCAGTGGTTTTGCAAACTTTGTTCTTGCTTTTTATAGGGTTTTTTTACAGGAAACTAGTCAGTGCTTTCTCTGAAGTTCTCTTCATAGATGGCTTTGACCTGCTGGTTTTTTACCAGGGACCATAAAAGCAAGAACAAATGTTCAGCTCCTTGACCTAAAGACTGCTTGCTATTATTTTGGTGCGTTTGACCCCGACGACCTCCTGACAGAGTGACCCAGTGGTTTGTGGGAACGTGGAGTGGGAACTAAAAGGGGTGGCTCCAACATGTCCGTGCTGTGGGCTGGCTGTGGTCTGAGGGACAGTAAGGGTTAGGGTTAGGAGGGAGGGAGGAGAGGGTGATGGTTAGGAGGGCAGGCAGGCAGAGAGGGAGGGAGGGAGAGAGAGGGTGAGAGTTAGGAGGGCAGGGAAGAGAGGGTGATGGTTAGGAGGGCAGGCAGGCAGAGAGGGAGGGAGGGAGGAGAGGGTGAGGGTTAGGAGGGCAGGGAGGAGAGGGTGAGGAGGTAGGGAGGGTAGTGGAGTCGTCGGGGAGTATTTTATCTTTCTATCAGAGAGTGCTCTGTCTCTCCATCTCCCTCTCTCTCTCGTTGGACAGTTGTGTGTGTAAATACCCTAATGTGATAGGCCGGTCTCGTTGGACAGTTGTGTGTGTAAATACCCTAATGTGACAGGCTGGTCCAAGCTGGCTGACTCAGCGGGTTTCACACCAACAGAAGCCCCCGCTGTGAGGCCGCACCTGCAGCCAACGAACACCAGCAGCCCTGCCCTCTCTGTGGAAGAGACAGGAGGCAGGGAGGAGGGCTGAGTGTAGGTGGATGATGAGGTGGAGGAGGAGGCAGGGAGGAGGGCTGAGTGTAGGTGGATGAGGAGGTGGAGGAGGAGGCAGGGAGGAGGGCTGAGTGTAGGTGGATGAGGAGGTGGAGGAGGAGGTCAAGTAAAAGAAGGGGGTGTATCATGCTAATGTCTGCAGATGCTGACCTCCATAACCCCTCCGTTAGCCTCAGTGCATACCCCACACCTCCTCCTGGGTCTGCAGGCTGGGTCAATAACACACCTCCTCCTTGGTCTGCAGGCTGGGTCAATAACACACCTCCTCCTGGGTCTGCAGGCTGGGTCAATAGCACCCCTCCTCCTGGGTCTGCAGGCTGGGTCAATAACACACCCCTCCTGGGTCTGCAGACTGGGTCAATAACACCCCTCCTCCTGGGTCTGCAGGCTGGGTGTCTGGGTCATTGAGAGGTTCCTAGTAACCTGAAAAGAGAGAGAAACCTAACATTTTCCCCTGTCATCATGTGGCAACCGCCAGGAGCAGGAAACTGTTTCTCAGAGAAAGGTAAATTCCTCTGAGGCCGGGTTGTTACGCTCAGAATAGTCTTGGGTTTGTAGACCCTCTGTGGAACACTGCAGCTCTGCCTGTAGACCCACTGTGGAACACAGCAGCTCTGCCTGTAGACCCACTGTGGAACAATGCAACTCTGGCTCCAAAAGGTGAATTCACCCATACTTTCGGTTCAACACACTTACCCTTACCTTTACTTGAAAAAACTGATCAGATAAAAAACTGTTGAATGCCCATGTAATAAGAAAAAAATGCTTTTAAATGTTGTCTTGACTGCTAGTTTGCTGCACTGTTTTTCTGTTCACAGAAGTGTGTGCCTGAAGACTTGTGCATGCTGTCCTAACACATTACAGAACGTACTCAATGAATCTGTGACCATCTGAGACTCAATCTGCTGGCTACAGATGCTAACACTACATGATAACTGATAAAGGTTTGGGTTAAATCTGCTAGCTGCACTTGCTGACACTACATGGTAAGTGATGGAGGTTTGGGTGGAATCTGCCAGCTGCACATGCTAACACGACATGGTAAGTGATGGAGGTTTGGGTGGAATCTGCTAGCTGCACATGCTAACTCTACATGGTAAGTGATGGAGGTTCGGGTAGAATCTGCTAGCTGCACGTGCTAACACTACATGGTAAGTGATGGAGGTTTTGGTTGAATCTGCTAGCTGCACATGCTAACACTACATGGTAAGTGATGGAGGTTTGGGTAGAATCTGCTAGCTGCACATGCTAACACTACATGGTAAGTGATGGAGGTTTGGGTGGAATCTGCTACCTGCACATGCTAACTCTACATGGTAAGTGATGGAGGTTTGGGTTGAATTTTCTATAGGTACACATGTTAACAATACATGCATGACATGTAGTGTTGGGGCTGTGGTTAGCTCTATCATATCAAATGCATGCACTCTTTCACAATGACAACATTTGTACAACAGTGTGGGTGGACATACTCCCTCTCTCCCATCATCTAATACCTGCCCTTTCATTTACCCCTATCCCTCCATCCGAAACCTTTACTCCTTTCTTTCTACCTCTATCACTTTATCCTAAACCTATCCCCCTCTCTCTCTCTCCCTTTATCCCTCCATTCTAAACCTCTGCTCTCTCCCGCACTTTATTTCTCCTCTTTTCTCTCTCCCTCCATCCCTAATAGATTTATAGTCTTCCTCCTTGTCTTCCCACTCTGAAAAACTAACATGCTTGACTGTCTGAGCATGGACCCTCGGTTAACAGTTTCCATGACAACCTGCAACCCCCCCCCCCCCCCCCCATCTTTATTCCAAAACACTTGACAGACTTTTCTAAAAATAACGTGCCCTCCCTGCAGACCTCCGCTTCTCTCAGGTGAGACGGCCCTTCTGATGATGCCCTCCAAGACTGTTAGGCTTTACAACACACTGATTTAACACTATCACCCAGCACTGATCCAACACACTGATCCAACACTGATCCAACACACTAATCCAACACACTGATCCAACACACTGATCCAACACTAATCCAACACACTAATCCAACACACTGATCCAACACACTGATCCAACACACTGATCCAACACTGATCCAACACACTGATCCAACACACTAATCCAACACACTGATCCAACACACTAATCCAACACACTGATCCAACACACTGATCCAACACTATCACCCAGCATTGATCCAACACACTGATCCAACACTGATCCAACACACTGATCCAACACAAACTCCCAGCACTGATCCGCTGATCAACAAAGAGTCTCCCATCAAACACAAACACAAACACAGACTGAGATGTCGCATCAGCAATTCTTGGTAGGTCATGGGTGGACACAGCACCTGGTCCCAGAATAAGACCAGGGGTACAAAACCAGGAGTACAGAGACCAGGAGTACAGAGACCAGGAGTACAGAGACCAGGAGTACAGAAACCAGGAGTACAGAGACCAGGGGTACAAAGCCAGGAGTACAGAGACCAGGAGTACAGAGACCAGGAGTACAGAGATTAGGGGTACAAAGCCAGGAGTACAGAGACCAGGAGAATAGAGACCAGAGGGACAAAACCAGCGGTGCAGAGACCAGGGGTACAAAACCAGGGGTACAGAGACCAGAGGTACAAAACCAGGAGTACAGAGACCAGGGGTACAAAACCAGGAGTACAGAGACCAGGGGTACAGAAACCAGGAGAATAGAAACCAGGAGAATAGAGACCAGGAGTACAGAGACCAGGAGTCCAAAACCAGGAGTACAGAGACCAGGGGTACAAAACCAGGAGTACAGAGACCAGGAGTACAGAGACTAGGGGTACAAAACCAGGAGTACAGAGACCAGGAGTACAGAGACCAGAGGTACAAAACCAGGGGTACAGAGACCAGGGGTACAAAACCAGGAGTACAGAGACCAGGAGAATAGAAACCAGGGGGACAAAACCAGTGGTACAGAGACCAGGGGTACAAAACCAGGGGTGCAGAGACCAGGGGTACAAAACCAGGAGTACAGAGACCAGGGGTACAGAGACCAGGGGTACAAAACCAGGAATACAGAGACCAGGAGAATAGAGACCAGGGGTACAAAACCAGGAATACAGAGACCAGGGGTACAGAGACCAGGGGTACAGAGACTGACCGGCTGATTCGTTAAATAGTTGGCTAGCTGAATAGATGTTTGACTGACTGACTGACTAGCTGAACAGCTGGTTGACTGACTGACTGACTAGCTAGCTGAATAGCTGGTTGACTGACTGACTGACTGACTGGCTGGCTAGCTGAACAGCTGGTTGACTGACTGACTGACTGACTGGCTAGCTGAATAGCTGGTTGACTGACTGACTGACTGACTGACTGGCTAGCTGAATAGCTGGTTGACTGACTGACTGACTGACTGGCTGACTGACTGTCTTACTGACTAGCTGGCTGACTTTGGGATGGGTATGTTCTGATGTATTTGCAGATGAGATGGGGTCATGGACTGGAGAATTAGACCATCACCTCATCCTCCCTGTCTAACAGAACCTCTCTCATTCCTCTCACAGAAAAATGCACACATGCAAGTCAACTACGCACTACACACACACACACACACACACATACACACGTGCATGATAGTCACCTACACTCACACATACACACATGCATGCAAATGTGTACACACAAATGTGTACGTACTACTGCGCACAATAACAATAACTACCCCCCGCCCCCCCGCCAGGCACTGAGAGGCTGTGCGAAGCTAACACGCCAATAACGCTCCCTGTGTCCTACAGTTCCTGGAACTCTACAGAGGCTGCGGCTGTCACATCATGACATTTTCTTGATTTAAGCGTGCTGATTGGCTTGTCCCGTCTTGATTTAAGCGTGTTGATTGGCTAGGCCCGTCTCAATAGCCGCAGGCCTATCTTTGAGAGCTTCTGCTGTTACATAAGTCACAGTGAGGGACAGCGCTGCTCTGTCTACGTGAGACAAACAGGGACAGGAGAGGACGGCTCTGATTTGAGTTTAGTCACCTTTATTATCACCTCAATACCCACAATGCATCTTACAGGAGCAGATTACAACACCGTGTGTGCGTTTCTGTACCCACACAGACATCTTACAGGAGCAGATTACAACAGGGGCGCTGTTTGGTTGAGAGACCGTGTGTGTGCTTTTGGTTCTAGAGGACGACTGAAGGAAGTCAGCATTGCTCCTGAGGTAGACACTGAGAACACCAATTATAACACACACACCAGGATATATTATATATTATATAATTATTATGAATTATTAAATAATTATAAATTATTATTATTATTATTATTATTATTATTATTATTATTAATATTATTATATAACACACACACCAGGATATTTGGATTCTGAGGGGAATAGTTACAGCTCACCGCCTACACAGTCTGTCAGTCTAGTCCGTGGGCTGAAAGCCAGACTTCTACAAGAGGCAACATAATATTACTTAACGTGATATTTTACCGTCAAAAAGAGTGAAATACCAATATTCACAAGAATAAAACAGATGATTACAGATTTGTAGATTTGACAACTCAGTACTCCTGTACAACCGTACCAAACAAAACAATACACACACAAATATATAACAATGTTTCGGCTGATTAGCGAAACATCCAAAGTGTTGCGTGGCATTATTATGGATGGCTTGGTGTTTTATAACATGATGAATAGCCAGCAGCAATGGTGAGAAACATTTCACTACATTAGCAATATTTATGGAGCATCATATTGAGATTCCATCAATGCAGATCCTTTATACAATGCAGGCATGTCAAACAGACACGTGACACTATACTTTGAACTATGTTTTTAAAGAGCGTTATTGGACCTGTTGGTGGTACTGACTGCCTTTGTGGCTCATAGAAACAACTTATAACTCGGTTGCATTATTAAGATATAAGCTATAAAAGCATAACACATTAATCATCTTAATAATCATTTCACACAATAAGTAAGAAATGTATGAGCTATTATTCCTTCTACCAGATCTGTAAACCAAGACAATAACAGTCCACTTTAGAGATATAAATATAGTTCCTTTACAGTTAATTTTTTTAATTTCTAGTAAAATAACAGTCCACTTTAGCAACATGTTTTGAAATAACAGTCCATTTAAATGTAACAGTCTTTTTAAATTCAATGTACTTGATGCTAATGGGTTTTCTTTACTCTCAGAGATGAGCACAAAATCACCCCCCCCACACACACACACACTCACGCACACAATCCCACACACAAACATATACACTTACACACATACACGCACGCACACACACACACACACACACACACACACACACATACACATACACACACAAACACTGCCAACACTGGCACCTTAACAGTCCTTAGAGATCAAGGCAGAAAGTACAGTAATTGATGAACAGTTCTTGTCAGTTTATATGTTCTATTTCTGTCTGTAGTTTTTTTGTAGATGGTTTTCGTGGCACACCAACGTAACCTCACACTACACACATAAAGAGGTATCATGAGTTTGTGTGTGTGCAACACTGGGATCCCTACACTAAAGTAACACCAAAGACTTAATTGAAGAAACTTAAGTGAAGAAGTGAAACCACATTACAGTGAAGTCTAGCATGCTCAGTGTATTAGGTTTCCCAGCGCCCCTAAACGAGATGCCATAACAGTCTGCTTAGAAGGTTAGATACATCTAAACACACATAGATCCAGTGTACAACACCAACACCAGCATAGTCATGGTAATATCACTAGAGAAGAGCCACCTTACCAGTATGGGCAGAGCAGCACGGCTCCTCAGTGAGAGAGCCTCTGATAGGAGGGTTAGGGTTAGGGTTAGGGGTTATGTGCAGAGCAGCACGGCTCCTCAGTGAGAGAGCCTCTGATAGGAGGGTTAGGGTTAGGATTAGGGTTAGGGTTAGGGTTAGGGTTAGGGGTTATGTGCAGAGCAGCACGCGTCCTCAGTGAGAGAGCCTCTGATAGGAGGGTTAGGGTTAGGGTTAGGGTTAGGGTTAGGGGTTATGTGCAGAGCAGCACGGGTCCTCAGTGAGAGAGCCTCTGATAGGAGGGTTAGGGTTAGGGTAAGGGTTAGGGTTAGGGGTTATGTGCAGAGCAGCACGGGTCCTCAGTGAGAGAGCCTCTGATAGGAGGGAGGTCACAGGGAAGACAGCGTGGATTTGATTTCTAACTGTCGTCTGTGTTTCAGGGGGAGGATATAGCAGCACGGACAGGAAACTCTGCTGGAAGTCAGTCAGTTACATAACCTGCACCATGGCAACAGCGTGGCGTGACCGTGAGGGCCAGCGAATGGAGCGAGAAGGACGTGGCGTGACTTTGAGGGTCAGCGAATGGAGCGAGGAGGGTGTGGCGTGACCATGAGGGTCAGTGAATGGAGCGAGGAGGGTGTGGCGTGACCATGAGGGCCAGCGAATGGAGCGAGGAGGGGGCGGGGCCGGGAGGAGTTCATTCAGATGTGTGCTCTCCGTTCTTGGCCCAGCCGCGCATCATGGCTGCCACCACGATGCTGTACATGTTGAGCCAGGCCTGGCGTAACGCCGCCGTGAACCCTGACCCCAGGCTGACCTGCAGCATGTACAGGAGGGACTCCCCCACCACCTGGAACACACACACAGGCCTAGGGGTCAAGGGTTAGGGGTTAGGTGTTAGGGGTTAGGGGTAAAGGGTTAGGGGTTAAGGGTTAGGGGTTAGGGTCAGGGGTTAAGGGTTAAGGGTCAGGGGTCAGGGGTTAGGGGTTAAGGGTCAAGGGTGGGGGGTTAGGGTTAGGGGTTAGGGTTTAAGGGTTATCTTACAGTAAAGGACTGAGTGTGGACCCCTACTGCCTGGTGTTTCCTTCCCAGGTTTAACAGGATATCCTCTAGAGAATGGAGGTCGTCAAGGTGATTGACCGCTGCGTCGATCACTAGCATGACCTGGACACACACAAACACACAGGTCAGAGAAACACACACACACACAAACATACACACACACACACAGAGCAGAGAAACACACACACACACACACAGATCAGAGAAACACACACCTACACAAACATACACACACACACACACACAGATCAGAGAAACACACACACACACACACACACACACAGATCAGAGAAACACACACACACACACACACACACACACACACAGACCATAGAAAGACACAATCACATGGATACAAACATGCACACACAAACAGAGCAAGTCCAAGTGGACACACACACACACACACAGACACACACACAAGGAAATCCCTTGTGTGTTTTTGTCTGAGCGGGATTGTCATGGCGACGGGTGCAGACCTTCGTGACGTGTCCCAGGAACTCGGGGCTGGACAGACAGTCAGGGGCGGAGCCACAGTTAGTGCTGTAGTTGAAGAGGCTCAGCAGGGCTGGCTCCAGCTCAAACAGCCTGACACACACACACACACACATACACCACGCATACACACCCACACCCGCCCACACACCACGCACACACACACACACACCATGTACCACACACACATACACCACGCACAAACACACACCATGCACACACACACACAAACACACACACAGCATGCACACACACACACTCACAGAGACACACACACCATGCACACACACACACCATGCATGCACACACACACCACGCACACGCACACACACACAGACACACACTCACGCAGTTAGTCAGTGAGATACAGGCAACAAGGGCTCCAAAACAACATCCCAGTTCAGCCTCTTAGAGACAGAGAGCTCTCAAGCTATGAATGTTTATTCTAGATTCAGCAGAAGCGGCTTGTCACTACATTTCTGCAGAATAGTGCTGCCAATACTGTCGCCAAGCAACAAGTCAAGCCTCCGGTCACTGTGTAGTTAGGGCTGCGTTTAGTAGTCTGTGTGTGTGTTGTAGTCTCTGTGTGTGTTTGTGTTAGTCTGTGTGTGTGTGTGTGTGTGTGTGTGTGTGTGTGTGTCTTAGTCTTTGTGTGTGTGTGTGTGTGTGTGTCTTAGTCTCTGTGTGTGTTTGTGTTAGTCTGTGTGTGTGTGTGTGTGTGTGTCTTAGTCTCTATGTGAGTTTGTGCTAGTCTCTCTGTGTGTGTGTGTGTGTGTGTGTGTGTGTGTGTGTACGTGTGTCTTAGTCTGTGTGTGTGTTTGTGTTAGTCTCTGTGTGTGTGTGTGTGTGTGTGTGTCTTAGTCTGTGTGTGTGTTTGTGTTAGTCTCTGTGTGTTAGTCTCTGAGTTATTTTTTCTGTTGCTAACCTCTCAGTGTGTCTTAGTCTGTGTGTGTGCATGTGTGCATGTGTGTGTGTGTGTGTGTGTGCATGTTCCTCCCCTTATGTAAAACTGCATTACTACATGATTACACACATACAACCGTACAAAATACTTCAAATGTAACATTGAACTATTCACCATAGAACACCAGTTGTACAGTTGTTCAACCAAAATTACATTTACTTCAAATTGTTTGAGAAAAGCAGACTTTGCAGCTTACTAAAACCCTTCTATACAGAGCAGCGTAGAGCTTGGCATCTAGATCCGGTAGTTACCTGGAGAACATCACCACTCCGTGAGGAACTTTGTTCTTCCCCAGACTCTCCCAGCTGTCTCGGATCAGCTCCTTGTCCTTTCCCGTCAGCTTCTCCATGGCGACAGGCTTCACTGCTGGTCACTCTGGGTAACTCTGTGTTGTTCCAAGAACTAGTTATTTGTAGGAGGAGAGGTGGGACCACAGACTTCACTGGGATTCATCCAACAGCCTCTGGTTCTACAGGAGGAGAGGTGGGACCACAGACTTCACTGATGGTGACTCAGGTTATCTTTAATCCAACAGCCTCTGGCTCTACAGGAGGAGAGGTGGGGCCAGGGACAGAATGGCCATTCCACTGCTGTAACTCACAACGGACTGAAAAACAAAGATAGAAATGCAGGCAACGATCAGATCAGCTACAAATAGGATGACTGCTTTTGTCAGCACATGGGTTAAAAAATAAAAGCTGTCAACTGTCATACCTATTGAAATACAAAGAAACAGCATGAGCTTAACTTAAAACATGCACACTATGATGATAATGCATGTATGAGATGTGGCCCAGTCTTAACTATGAAGATAATGCATGTATGAGATGTGGTCCAGTCCCACTATCATGATAATGCATGTATGAGATGTGGTCCAGTCTTAACTATGAAGATAATGCATGTATGAGATGAAGTCCAGTCTCACTATTAGCATAATGCATGTATGAGATATGGCCCAGTCTTAACTATGAAGATAATGCATGTATGAGATGAAGTCCAGTCTCACTATTAGGATAATGCATGTAGGAGAAGTGGTCCAGTCCCCACTGAGGAAAATGCATGTATGAGATGTGGTCCAGTCCCACTATGATGATAATGCATGTATGAGATGTGGTCCAGTCTTAACTATGAATATAATGCATGTATGAGATGTAGTCCAGTCTCACTATTAGGATAATGCATGTATGAGATGTGGTCCAGTCCCCACTGAGGAAAATGCATGTATGAGATGTGGTCCAGTCTCACTATTAGGATAATGCATGTATGAGATGTAGTCCAGTCCCCACTGAGGAAAATGCATGTATGAGATGTGGTCCAGTCTCACTATTAGGATAATGCATGTATGAGATGTGGTGCAGTCTCACTATGAAGATAATGCATGTATGAGATGTGGTCTAGTCTCACTATTAGAATAATACATGTATGAGATGTGGTCCAGTCCCACTATGAAGATAGTGCATGTATGAGACGTCGTCCAGTCCCACTGAGGATAATGCATGTATAAGATGTGGTCCATTCTCACTTTTAGGATAATGCATGTATGAGATGTCGTCCATTCCCACTGCATGTATGAGATGTGGTCCAGTCCCACTGAGGAAAATGCATGTATGAGATGTGGTCCAGTCCCACTGAGGAAAATGCATGTATAAGATGTGGTCCATTCTCACTTTTAGGATAATGCATGTATGAGATGTCGTCCATTCCCACTGCATGTATGAGATGTGGTCAAGTCCCACTGAGGAAAATGCATATATGAGATGTGGTCCATTCTCACTTTTTGGATAATGCATGTATGAGATGTGGTCCAGTCCCACTGAGGATAATGCATGTATAAAATGTGGTCCATTCTAACTATGATGATAATGCATGTGTGAGATGTGGTCTAGTCTCAGATAAGTCCGGTACCTGAGTTTGGAGGAGTCCTCTCTTGTTGTCAGCCGGGTCTGGACCTTACAGAGTCTTCACAGATCTGCCTTGCTTATCTCTTTCTTTCTGTTGCTCCCTCTCCTTTGCTCTTGCTCGCTTTTTGTCTCTGTTGCAATCTCTCACTCTTACTTTCTATGTATCTCTCTCTCATTCTCTATGTCTGTGTGCCTCGGTTGCTTGCTCCCTCACTCTCTCTCTGTAGCTCTCTCTCTGTCTCTCTCTCTCTCTCTCTTTCTCTCGCTCCCTTGCGTTCCTGCTTACTCTGAGAGACTAAGTTATCTCTGTCCATCAGACTGACTGCTCTCTCCCGTTTCACTCCTCCCCCCCGCTCCCTCCCCTCCTCCCTTTCCCTCTCATCACTTTCCCCCTATCTACATCTCTCCTCATCCTTTTTCCTTTAACACATCTCTCCCTACCTCCCTCTCTCCCTCCCCCTTTCTCCCCCTACCTCCCTCTCTCCCTCCCCATTTCTCCCCCTACCTC
>JAVQIZ010203746.1:0-13580 GCA_036023535.2 Galaxias brevipinnis
CACAACTAAAATGTCAAATTGGTCCCAAGTGGGGTCAGTGGGGGGGTCATCCACCCTGAAGGTTGCTAGTACGCCCCCCCCCCCCCCCCCCCACACACACACACACACACACAAAAACATACAAGTTATATTATGCTGGTAGTTAGGCTAATATTTATTACATCAGAATCCTTCAATGTGAACAATGGCCTTCTAAAATAGAACAATAATAAGCCTTAGTAAAGCATTGACAAAGGAATTAGGTGTATTGCTAATAACTTCGAATACAAAGTAGTTCTGCTCAGGACTGTCTGAAACAGAGTTAACATATTACTTTCTGGTCAGAAGCAAAAAGGAACATATAAGTTAAATAAAACTGCTCCACACATTCCTGAGCAGTTCTACTTCATATCTGAAGTCATATTCCCAAAACCTAACTTTTGCTTCACTAAGGCTTGCTAAAAATGCCTGCCTGTTGCCTTGTATTCACTTCATGTTGCATGCCAACACAGGAAATATTTGTATCAAGACACTCTTTGAAAACAACACTGAAATACAATTAGCATTGAAACCTTAATATTAAAGTGTATTTAAAAAATAACGTGTATATATCAATATATCAAAAGAACCTGTATGTATATAAATGTATCAAAGAGCTTTGGTTCGGACATGCCAAACATTCATGGGTTGCGATGGTATTGGTCTGCTTGAAAGTTCATCAGTTTGAACACGATGGGTGTGTTTTACCATGAAGAAGGTAACTATCAAGGCACGCTTGCAGTACTAGGCAAAATTGGCTCAATTCGTTGCTACAGAATGAGGGTGACTTTCTAAACCAGTCTTTCCTGGCCCAAAAGAGCCTAAATTAAATGTGTTTTTGGATGCTCTTATTGATGAGTTTCAGCAACAATGGTAAGGAGTGCATTTGACGAATGGAAAGCTTTGCAGAACTACTCTGCTTTGCATTTCATCTGACATACCTGCTTCCAGGAAATGTGGCAGGTTTGTTGGACATGGAGCTTTGAGAGGTACATATTATTGTCAACAAAGGTTTATTTAATTGTGTTTCACTTTAAGACTGAAATGGTCTTCATATTAAATGGTGAATTTTTTTTTTTTCTGTAGGTTGCAGCAAGTGCCTGAAAACGTTCTCCAGGCAGCGCTTCAGAAAAGGCAGACTACTCAGGGTTTGATCGGGAAGAATGGATTCCACTTTCCTCATCAGAACATATACGCTATGCAAAGATGGGAACAAAAGCATTAACAAAAATTGCAAGAAAGAAAATTGTGGATCAATATGGGGCCAGATGATCAGTCTTTGAGTTTTTCTGCCTTCCTTATTATGATGCGATAAGGTTTGTTCTTATTGATCCTATGCACAATCTATTGCTAGGAACTGCAAAATGTGTTCAGAGTCTGGACAGAACTTGATATACTCTCTAAAAAGGATCTTTAAACTCTTGAGAACAAAAGGAAAGTTATCAAGGTCGCTAACAATGTTTCACAGCAGAGCAGTGGAAAGAAAAATTAGAGTTTTTGTTTTTTGTTTTGTTTAAAGGGGTTAATTTAATCAAAAAAGTCATCATGACGTGGTACGAGTTTGTGCGTGCCTGCTCCACTTTGTGCTCGTGTTATTTCGGTGCAATGTCTTGAGCAAGCTAACTGCCATCTTCAGTCATTCCTGTGTAAATTCGAGACAGTATGTGGAGCCCAGCACTTTACACCCAATATGCACCTTCACCTACGTTTGAGGGACAGTATCCTGGATTATGCACCAGCATATTCCTTTTGGTGTTTTTCATTTGAATACTATAATGGCATTTTGGGAAACTTACCAAAACAACAACCATAACATCGAAACGCAAATG
This sequence comes from Galaxias brevipinnis, assembly GCA_036023535.2. Lineage (NCBI taxonomy): Eukaryota > Metazoa > Chordata > Actinopteri > Galaxiiformes > Galaxiidae > Galaxias > Galaxias brevipinnis. Next base: position 1,848 of record JAVQIZ010203746.1, read on the forward strand.
ATGAATCCGTTTTTACAAACTCAACAAGCTAGCCGCTTGCTGTGGCTTGGTGACTATGGACTTTCATTGAAGGCCAATCTTCAACCTAAAATAACTGGAACTGTCCAAGAATCACTTTATTTTAGTCTTTGTTTAGATAATGCATGCAGGGTTGAGCCTCTTCCTTCTTTTTCAGAAGTTGTTCTTCTTACATTTGGCATGCACGAAATTGCCTAATGTTAACAAAGGACATAACCAGTGCAAACTGACATAACAAAGGAAAAACTCAGTTTTTGCTGTCCACATGTAAACACTGAAAACTGACTTCAAAATCTCCACCCTGGCCAGCGTATAAAAACGGCAGAACAGATACAAAAAAAACCTTTTAAAAAATACCTACGTGTGGACAGGGGCCTGAAATGATTGATCTGAAATGAACAGGTCCAGAAACTCTTGTGTCAATTATGACTAGAGAAATCCTTGCCCACAACATGACACTCTAAATCTCATGGAAATTGAACTGGTCCGGAATTCTCCCTAAACTGCAATTTCCATTGATCAGGAATATCGGGGGCTGGAAATCACAGTGTCACACAAGTGACTTGGCATTTGCGGGAGTCTGCAGAAATCCACTTACGGATATGGGAAATCCCCGCTATATGTGGTCACTGTATATCAATAGCATGATCAACGACCATACTCCTATGGGCATTGGATACTAATGGCTGATTTAGTGACTCACTTCCTTGTGCTGTAAAGCAAATAGTCAGTGTTGTGGGAAATCAGGCCCAGTGGCAGGCAACTTTTATATTGAATATTGAGAGTACGACGGCGTATTGGGGCCATTGTATGTAAAAAAGAAATTCTATTAATAAGTAAATTAAAAAAACGGAGCCTGGGGAGGGGGGTAATATTCTGAGAAAAAAACTCAGAAGTACCAACATTAAAATATATATGAGACATTAAATATATGAGAGAAAAACTGGAATTCTCTTGAGATTAAAGTCACAAATTTACGAGAAAATAAATCAAAATTGTGTTTTATGGGAAGTATGACATCACTTCACTTAAGGTTGGTTCAATCACACCACGGCCACCGCCGATAAAGAGGGAATGCCATATGCACCTGTTACCGAGGAGGCACAACACTATGGAATATGGCTGCATCAGGTAGGTTTAGCTATAGGCCTAGTGAAATTCATGAAGTTTGTAGATTATGATTCATAGCTAGATAACATAACTAGCTAGATAACATTTGCTTCATAGCAAAGCACATCAGAAAGGAGTGTACTAGCTAACCTCCAAGCTGACGCTAACAGTTGTTTTAGTTTTTTTTTGCTTTGGATAATGATGAACGTAGGGTGGCCAGCAGTCCGGCTTTAGGCCGATTTTGAAACACCTTGTACGTCTACCGGCGCAGCCTTGAGCCAGATGCTCATTTGTCCTCCTTTCGAGATCATCCCAATTTTATACAAAAGCTATGCACAGTATATTCCCTTAAGACTTCTGTGGTCTAAGAAAGTATTGGCTGAAAACAGTAAAGTTTAAAAGCTATGTGAACAGCAGCTAGGTTTGCTGTCTAACAGTAAGTGCACGACAGAGAGTAGAATGAAAGATCTCAGTGCCCTCCTTTTTGATGTTACGGTTTGCCATCATAGATGAACGTGTGCTACCAATTCCTCAGTAGAACATATGAAAGTACATCTGATTAAACTAGGAGCTTCTTGTTTTGGAAAAGGACATCCATCATCAACTTAGCATAGTAGTACTAGTAAGCAATGTTCTGCCAAACATGTTTAAATAGAGCCAGGGTTAAAAAATTGTGAAACCGTCCTTTAAGAAGAAACCAAGGGATAGGTAGGTTAACCAGTGGCAGGCAATGTGATCACGTCCTATGTGATATTGTGCAAACTGAACACAATGCAACTGTTTCAAATGTTGGGTATCAGTGGTTTATCATTCTTCGCAGCACTTTCCATGTGTAGAGTCATCACAGTCCGAAAAGTCAAATGATGTTTTGTGGTGTGGGTTTTGAAGTTGTTTTTACGACAACACTCAGGACATACACAGGCTTGTACCCTAGACTTTTTTGCGATGGAGATTTTTTTTTGGTCGACTATTAGATTTGACTAATGTTGGAATCAATTGCACCGTGTAATGGTTTCAATTGTATTCAATTATTTATTGTATTCGTCAATGAGATGACCAATCAAAATTAATGGCCAAAACACTCCAATCTTTGATTTCAGCAATGCATTACAAAATATGGGAAACATCAGTGCTGCCAGGTATCATCTGTATAGCAATGGAAATCAATAGTTTGTCCACGTACGATTTGTCCCACCGGTAGTATATAGATAGTAAATAAGAGGGAGCCCAGAATGGACCCCTGGGGGACCCCACAAGAGAGAGGGAGCACAGAAGGAGGCATCTCCAAGCGTGAGAAAATGACCTGTTTGACAACATGAGGTTTGAGACGGTTCATTTAACCATCACGGTCCACTGTGTGAAAAGCGAAACTGAGGTCAAGGAGAATTAAATTTGAGTACTGGCTAGTGTCAGCTGTCTCAGTACTGCTAACTTGCACATAAACTCTTCAGCTCTGTAATTGTAGACAAGTTGCTTTTAATCTACATTAGAACACCCACTGAACATTAGTCTAAGTCTAAGGTAATCATTGAGGGTTATCGTGACCGTTGGTGTTTCCCACAATGTGGATGATATATTGATGGGACCCACATTGGCATTTTAGCTCCACCTGACACCCCTGCAGACTACAACAACCGTAAGTGGTTCCACTACATCATTATGCATTGTGTGGTAGACCATCGGCTTAGGTTCTGAGACATAAATGTGGGTTGGCCAGGCAGAGTGCATGACGCTAGTGTTTGGGAATTCCAGTATTTTTGACAGGGGTCAGAGTGGCACACTGTTCCCCAATCTCACAGATAGGATTGTGGGCATAGATGTTCCAGTGTTGATGTTAGGCTATGTTGCCTACCCACATCTCTCATGGTTAATGAAACCACACCCTGAAAACAGGGCAACTCCTAACTACCAGCTCAGCAAGGCACAGATGACAGTGGAGAGGGCACTTGGCCGTCTCAAGGGAAGATGGCGGTGTTTGATGAAGAAATATGACTGCCATTTGGAAAACATCAACGCCACCACCACACATGTAGACTGGATGAGCAAACTCCCATGACCCCCCCCCCCCTCAACAGCCCTGCAAGGGTAAAGAGCTGGTCCACTGTTCCACGACCAGGACAGAATCCGCATTACTCCTCCTGGATCTGAGGTTCGACAGTCGGTCAGAGCCTACTTTCCAGCACCCTGGCATAAGCTTTCCCAGGTAGGCTGAGAAGTGTGATACCCCGATAATTGGAGCACACCCTCTGGTCCCCGAGAATAAATGATTGTATGAAAACGAAGATGTGACACAGCTGGGTTTGAATGCAAAGCAATTATATTTACTAATCTAAAGAAAGCATGAAAATTACGGTACTACAAAGAGTGACTAAATGATGACATTGATAAACTAAAGTGGTTAGTCGACATTTAATGCTATGGTTAAAATCTAAACATACACAGTATAACAGTTAAAATATTGGCAAATTATGGTAAAAACAACGCAGCATATAGGCTAATAGCATCATACGCTCAATGTTATGAATAGCTTGTGTTATGTTACTGTGAGAAGAAAGGCGGAGCTGTGGCACTGAATAATTGGTCCTAGGCCTGCGGTTGCAGCTGGACCAAAGTTGAGAAGTCCGTTGTTTGTGGTAAAGTTCTGAATCGTTTGAATAAACGTAGCAAGTTGTGAAGTTTGAAAGTTCTGAAAGTTAGTTCCTTGTTTGAATAAACGTGGAAAAGAAACGTGGGTTTTGGGTCTTCTTTGACCTCTTCTGGTAAGGACAAAGGTACACTGGTTCCATCTTGGTGATCCAGTGGGTCCTTTGACTCAGTAGATTTGGTTAAAAGCTCTGAATCATTTCGGAAAACGTTGGAGGTTGTGAAGTCCCGAACATGGTTTGAATAAAGGTTCCTTTGTTCTGAAGTGGCGAAGTTCGAAAGTTCGAAAATGTTATAAGGAGTTTTCCGGCCTGTAGTGAGGTCAAAGGCCTAAATCCTGTGTTCTGAGAGTTGCTACTAGCAGACGCGTGGTCAAGGAATAGATGGGGTGCAATTATTTCAACCCCAGTAACGCAGGATGGCCTCCCAGGGTATGTGCGGATGTTCAAAAGCATCGTTTCCTGGTTGGGAACCCTATTTAAGCTAGTTTGAGAAAGGGGTGTAGGGAAGGTTGCCTGGGTAATTTCATTGGCTGCATGCAAATGAGCAGAGGTGTGAATTAGTCTTATCAGTTAAATATCAGTTTACCTTCCCATGTCGTTTGGTTTCTATTTAAGCTTATATACTAGGAATATATTCTATATAACATCTGCAAAGCTTACAAAATGTCATGGTTAACAAGCCTGCGGGAACAGAGTAGGGAAAGATTATCTTCTTTTCAGGTGGTAAGTATCCCTGCAGAGTTGGCGTTGAAAGCCTGCAGGAATAGGAATTAGGGACAGGTATAGGGGTATCTCTCAGTTAAATAAACAACTTTAAAAAAAATATATATATATATTTATTTATTTTTTTTTATATCTGGCCGTGCCGAGAGCGGATGTAAAGGGGGGTGGCTCTGAGGCGTCATTGCTCACCATTAAGCCCTCTGGAGGTGATGTGGGCTCAAATTAACAAAACATCTGGGATGGAGGGTGCCCACTTGAAAACCCCAATGACATATCTGCTCTCAACCCAAGTCCATTCTAAAATGTTGTCTTTTGAAGTGCTCATCTTGGAATATGGCATAATGGATATGATAACAGCCTGTGTTATATCCTGTGTTATATCCATATCCTGTGTATATTGAAATGTTTGATACCAAAAATAACTAGGCTAGCTAGGACGGTTCACTTAGAAATACAAATACTCAATATATATATTATTAGAAATACAACAATTGATATTACTATTTCTTCTCATTGTCAATGTCCAATAATTTCCTTGAATGTTCTTTAGGCACCAATTTCTTAATCTCATTTAATTAATCCTTAGAGTGGCAGCAGTGTACTGTTTTGTCTAAATCTAAGGTAAATTGTGTGAGAGAAACAGGCTGGCCCCCCTTGAGTGTTCACCAGGGCCATTTTGGGCCTGTTCCTTTGATCTTAACCAAAGAGGGGGGAGGATTCGGTGATTGGTTTCCCTACAGTGTCATAAATGTATATTTTGATAAACAAGCTCAGTAGCGACCTTATTAGTTTAGAACAGAGACAAAATACTGGTTAATGACTGCGATGTGTTTTAATCAAGAGTCAAACTAATCTTATCTCATGAAGCATAACATTTAATCCAACCACTGGATAACAGCAGCAACTAAACAAAAAGCAAAACCGACAGGATCATCCATCCTGTATGCAGAGAGAAATAAATGTGTTCTTCATCGCATAATATAGAGTGAAGTCTGCAATAAATCAAAGACAAGAAACAGTCTTTGAAACAAGATTAAACCAGTGCAATACAATGCAAATAGTGTTCACACACACCTTACATGTGTACAATGTTACCCTTAAATCTGTAGGGTAAACGGTATTCAAGGCACGTTGGGGGAAACCTTAACAAACAAAACAATGCTACGTGAACAAAAATAAACAGCGTTGGTTTCATAGAACTTATAATACCATTTTTAAATTACCAACATTCTACAACAAAGGTAAACAAATTAAACGGTATTCTTGATAGGCATTGTATCTTAAAGGTTGTGATAGGATGGAGATAGGCTTGCTTCCTGTGTGCTGCAAACAGACGCCACATTTAGACTCTCGTGCTCCTGTGTACTGTAAGCGGGCTGAGCAGCATTAGACAGCGGCTCTTCAACTCTGTGCAGTTCTCTGAAGGGCGTGTCTCTTCCTGAGCAGTGTAGTGCAGGGGAGGCCCCTGGTAATAGTGAGGAGTTGGATGAGGTTGTAGGTGTGAGGGCAAGTGTTCCTGGGACGAAGGCGCCATGACATTGAATACTCTGCTCATCATTTGCATGAACATTCTATTTGTCTCTTGGCGTGCCTCCCTCTGTGCCTGTAGTCAGCGCTCTTCGATCTCCACTTGAGACTTCATCCAGGCATAAAGACTGTTTTTCTTTTGCTCTTGACGCCGCTGCTCTGCTTGCATGAATTCAGTGTCCTGTTGCTTTTGCATGTCCATAAAGGCACTCATCATGCTGCTCACATCAGTATTTACCTTTCTTTTCCTTATGTAGTCTCATCTGAAGTGCCCGTCGGCATAAAAGTAAGAAAGAAAATTAGAAATTAACTAAAGGCTAGCAAAATTGCATTTTGGATGGTATACATTTGGTCAGAAAAATAACAGGCAGTCAGAAATTAGGATTGTGGATGAATCATCAGCAGCATCTTTTTCAGCATAGCAGTTCACCTTGTACACTGTTAAATGTTACTGGTATTGTTTGATTAGTTATTGTTTGATCATACAAGCAGTTTGGTTTACCAAGTACCAATGGACTACACATACATTTAACAGGGAACAGGGTATTCAACTTAACCTAGTCCACCACAACACTAGAACACACACAGCACAACATGGAACTGTCTTGCATATTCTACCGTAACAGACTGCGAAGCTTTTACTGTGAATATGATATTATCTCATTCAAGCAAGGTGTCCTAAGAATATTATGGTTAAAATATTACTTACCGCTCATTGGCAGGCTCACTGGTGAACCAACCAATCCCATGCTCTCTTGATCAGATGTAGTAGATGATGCTGATGGTGTTACCGCTTGCGACGCAATGACATTAGGCTCCCTTGTCGGCTTTTTGCCGATGATGCTGTCCACTGCATCATACCATTGACACCGGTCTTTTTCATCAGTTGAGCTGCCAGACTTACTCCTGCACCGCATCCCGCACTTTCTGGTATTGCAGCCTAATTTTCTTTACTTTGCCACAGCACTGCTCTGTTTTTCAATTGTACCCACGCGCATGTAAATACTCTCAAATCGTTCCAAAAAATCTCTGCATTTTTGTGTGTTGTCTGTTGTCAAGTTGTGATTGGATATTTACATCCGCCCAAATTTCAAGCAGGAATTTTGCAGTAGACCAGAGAGATAATTTCACCGCCATATGTACACGTGATCGAACAGCTGTGAAGTCCACTTCCGTGTTTTGGTACGGTTAGTGTTCACACGCGAACCGTACTCCAGTACACTTGACCGTACTCGAGGCCACCGTTTCAAGTGGACTCGGGCACGGTAGATTGTTCACACTAGTCAAATGAACTGGACTTCGGATCCGCGCCCGAGTCCCTAGTGTGAAAGCCCCCTCAATCAGTTAACCACACCACAGACTACAGTACTAGCTGTCACTATCGCCAACGATTGGTACTTTTTGATTGGCAGTGGATCAAACCATTGTGAGGCTAACGGCAGGGGGTTGCAATATTTTGAAACTTAAAATCGTGCTATTAGGTGTCTATAATCAGCACACGTGTATTCATTACATATTATTATTCTAATTATTAATATTTACATTTCGTAGTTATGTTTACTGTGATATATCATCATTCATATATTTCCCAGGATGGGTGGTCCTGTCCCCCCAAGATTTACGCCCCTGTGATTAAACCGTCATAACAGCAGCACATATGTTTATAAGCTAGATTAATCAAGTATCTAATATTGTACTTCTATCTGTTTTGTCTTTCAGAACGACAGTATGTGCAGAAGAAGGGAGTGCATTCTGAGGGCGCTGTGCATTTACCTGGGCGAGAATGACCCAAAGCTGGTGAAGGATTACTTACTAAATGAGTCATCTTGTTCTCTGCCTTATAGTACCTGCTCAAATTTGATCAACCTGAGGTTTGAAGTAAAGAACCAATAGCTGATGAATATGATGACTAGTTTATTTTTATTTATTGTGATCAATGTGCATTTGTGTTTTGTTATCAAGGACACTGAGGCATCATTGCCCAGAAGTACATAGAGCAGAGTAATCGGAATCTATGTGATCAAAAATGAAGGTGCGGACAGAATGTAAGATGTAGGGATTGTTATTGAGGGGTTTGGAGGGCTTCAGGACTTGAGTATTGTTGCCACTGCTTGTGCGTTGTTGGGAGTTTTGTATGCACTGAACTTGAGCTACCCATAAGACCTTTAAGCCACTTTTGAAGTCTTTCAGAAGATTCTGATGGCAGTTAGATGAACCTAAGCTCTCACCTAAAGGCCGCCAGGCACTGAAGAACAAATTGTTTGTGAAGTGAAATTGACATGGACTTTGGGAGTATTGGACTGTATGTTGCTGACGTTTGCTGCTGAGGGCCTTTATTTTCACAAAGCTAATGCAGATCATTGCTCCTTCAACTTTTGCTGTTTGAATAACAGTTTGAAACTAGAAAACAGATTTCCTTTAATATGATTTCAAATGTTAAAAAAAAGAATCGCCTGTCTATTGAGTGTTTAGACATGCTCTTGGTGTTGTTGAATTAAATTTAAAAATACAAATATTTTGAATAGGCTGTTGTTTAACTGAATGTTGAATGCACTGCCATAGAAATAAAATCCATAGTATACTATGTTAAGATAATCTGTAGAATGCAATTCAAATTATAATACTTTTATACGTTGTGTTGAATTGGTCTTTCTATATAATAATTATGGAATTCATGTAGTACTAAAATCATATAATCAAGTTTTACATTCAACCTATTTAATATAGGCATTCAACATTTACATATGTTGTGTATTTAACAAGATAAGATTAATAAAAATGTAAAAAGATCACGTAAGAGTTACTCAGTCAAATTAGATGGAAAAATGTAAATTTAATTACCTAAATCCAATACTTTATTATTTTAGTGTAACCTTTATATTAGAATGGAAGCTCTGCTTCTCAGACACCTCTGTGATCAGTTGTCTGTCTTTGCTAAAAGATAAGCTGCTGTTGGTTCTCTCCCTTTGAGGGAGCCCTTAGGCAGTCAGTCTGTTACATAAGTCAACTATATTTCTGCAATCCGTTAGAGGCATTTCGTCGGCATACTCCGTAGTTTTGTTTGCTTTATTTCAGATTCTCTGTTGAGACTTGGTGCTGTTTCTCGCCATGCTCTCTTTTTCTGTCTCTCCTGAGTGCTCTGGCTTGCGAGCGTGTTGTTTGAACATCGGAGAACTCCTGGTTGGAGTCTTTCCAGAGGATATGTTGTCAAGTCGGTTGTCATTCATCATCTTTTGCGAGACGCAGTCGGCTGGCAAAACAAGGTTGTGTTTACCTTAAAAACCGCCATGCTGTGTCTGCCAGGGCCCGTCTAAACTACCTCGTAGAGCGCAGCCGTCTGTTGCAAGTGTCTCTGTCATCACACAGTGTTGTCGCTCCATGCTTCATCCCTCTGAGCTGCTGACAGTGTCTTCCCAGCTGGAGAGCATTTCCGCTAAGTCTTCACAGAACACTTCCCACACCCGTCTCTGAAGCACCAACGTGTACCCCACCTTCACCATTCCTTCATCTCCTCTCTTCCTTTTATTATTATTACACCTCTGTAGAGTGAGAGTGAGCATTTTTGTTCCAAGTTATACATTTGCAATTTAAAGGCAAACTGCTGTCCAAATTTCAGCACATGATGGACGTTCATGTTCGGTAACGCACCCACACAGAAGTATAAACCAGACTTTGGTCAAATAGTTTTAACTTGTTACCAAACTCACGTAAAATTACTAACAGGGACAATTTGTTCAAGCAAACGGGTATCATATATCACATGAAGCTAATTAATAAATGTATTCAAAATAGCATTTTAGATTGTCTGCCACCACTGTGCTAAAACATCCTGGACGTGCCTTGGCTTTAAATAGCCTATTGGTTTCATTAATTCACTTAAATTAAAACTTTTGTTGAACAGTAGGTGAGGTTGGCTTGGCAACACACTTATGCATTGCATTAACCGTGTAGGGACTAGTAGGGACTTAGTGATCTATCACATGTATATGGTTCTTGGATGAGTGATGGTACAACTGTCCGGGTCCTTCTAGGGCCAAATGTAAAAAGGCCAACCCAACTGACACGCTAACTTAGATTTCACGGCAATACACCAAATACATTATGGTTGTGGTAAAAAAAAAGGTTTTATGTTTATATTACAATTAAAATCATACAATAAACACATTGAAAGCAATTACGAATTCAAATTACATCGGTCTGTTACTTTCATAACAGGGTTCCTTCATCACCAATAATAGACTAGACAGAGCCTGTGGGTTGTTTATGTGCTCAGGGGGCCTACAACCGGTCTCGTCCGTTCCAGTACGGTGACCAACATTGGCCTGGGAATTGCAAGCTCCGTCATTCTCCGTGTGTGCAGTGTCCGTTCCGAACTGTCCATGTGTGCAATTCACCGCCTGTGTGCGCGTGGCGCCGGTCACGTTCTCCTTTGCTTTCTCCTTCTGGTCTTTCTCCTCTCTCCGCGTCCTCCGTCCTCCTTCTCGTCTTGCCTCTGTCTCTTGTATGCGTTCGCTGGTTCTCTACCTGCTTCCGAGCTGTCGGGATGTCTCCTTATTCTCAATGAAAATGGGAATGGATTGGTTGAGCGAGTTGAATGAACATGATGCAGGTGTTCCGGCTGCTTAGAGATGAGGGTTTTCTAGTTTTTGTCAGGGTGTGCAGTTATAATGTCCACAGACTTCAAAGTAAAACACACTGTATAATAGTAAAACCACACTACACCGAATTAATAACAGCAACCTTAAAAAAGTAAATGCAATCAAAACAGCTAACTACACAGCCCTTGGATGCTCTAACTACACTAAAAACCAAATTTTGGCATACATGGCACAAGCAGTCAGGTCAAGTCATGGAGAATACGTCTCGTTTCCACTCTGCCCTATCGTCTCCTACTCTATTATTCATCTCCCTTTGCCTTATTCATGGAGGTGTGGTTGAGATGACGTCTATTCAAGGCAACGACATGCGCTATTATATGGACCAAGATCAGGCTCCTTGAGCAAAAAAACTGATAAATAAGAGAGTATTTCGGTAAACCTGTGGTTGATAATGTGAAAATATACATAGTACCATACTAGAGCATTGCTTGCTACACAGCATGCATATTCAAAATGCAAAAATACAGAAGAATCCATGGGTAAATTCTCCAGGTAACTAGTTACTATTCCCATTGAACTTAACAGTACTTCAGAGAATTGATAGCTACATTTTAAACACCCAAGTCCGTGATTTCAGTGAAATCTTTCTAGACTCTGTGGGTGACATTTGTGGCCGCCTATTTCAGCTGGAGCAACTGGAACAAAAATAATTGCACTAGACTTCAGACTACAGCTGTCAGGTATGGAAGGTATTTGCTGCTTACTCAATATGGGGGCATTGACAAAATCTGGCAAATTTGTGAATAAAAAAAAGCACTATGGTAGTAGGGATAGATTCCAAGAGCGACAATACAAAATGCCAGTCATCTCAAGTTATACTTCTTAATCTCTCTTGAAATCAAAAGATTAACATTCCAGTGCATGTATGTCTAGTAGTTATAGTTTAATCAAAGTCCTATTAAGACTTTTTTATAAGCTCCTACAGTGGGTGAAATGATCTTGATTATTACGGTGAGACCGAGACTATAAATAGGTGTGATTGCCTTACCACAAGATATCAGCGCAGTGCAGTGCCCCTCTTTCTCTCTCTCTCTCTCTCTCTCTCTCTCTCT
>JAVQIZ010203774.1:0-13277 GCA_036023535.2 Galaxias brevipinnis
GTGTGTGTGTGTGTGTGTGTGTGTGTGTGTGTGTGTGTGTGTGTGTGTGTGTGTGTGTGTGTGTGTGTGTGTGCTGGTGAATGCATGCGTGCAAGTGCATGTGTGTGCATGTAATCCTATGAGAGACATACTGTTATGAAAGTTTCAAATGACTTAAAGGGTAAACACACACATCGATTGGCAAATTTACAAACATTTGATCCAACCAACACAAAGACACATACGCATGCACACACAAATCAACAGAGGCATTTAATTAAGTAGCAATTAAGTCCTGAGATCTGATGTACAGTGTTACTGTTTAGGGAAGAGTGTGCTGTGATGATGAGCTCTCTAAGGCGTTTAGTAACCTAGCTAAATCCCTACTTAAGTTAAAGTATGCACATATATGTGTGTGTGTGTGTGTGTGTGTGTTTGCCCTTCAATGGCTTAAAACAAGGTCAGGCGGCAAACTAACATTTAACACAGCCACAGTTTGTACATTTCTTGTAAGATATTTTGGGGTCTGTGCGTATGGGAGTATCCAGATGCATGTCTATATTAGAATCTGCATCATACTATCCATATTTGGATTCTTCTTCAGCAAAATACCAGAAGGGGGCAGGACCTGAGGTGGCCTGAACATTTTTGTTTATAAAAACATATTCTAGCTAGTTCCTAATGGTCTGGAGATGGTCTAGTAGATACAGCATTTAAAAGGTAATTCTAGGGTAAAGTAAGTTAGAATTGTTCATATGCTTCTATCAAATGAATCTTTTGTGAACTACAAACTGTATATGTGACTTTTTAGAACGCACTGTACATGTACAATTACTCATATTGTGCTGATGTTAATACGTCTTGTTAAACAATATTTAATTCTGTACTATTAACTGAACCCCACCACCTCAACTGATGATACTATTAATATCTCAAAAAGAGCATCAATACAAAAGGTAGATAAAAGATAGGTAGGTAGAATAATGATTTGACTTTAAGAGAGAGGATACATAGAGGGGAGAGGCTGAGCGCTCCACTGTCGGCACTAACAGTTGAACCCTGCACTATTATCAAGTCTCTGCCCTAATCTGAATCCTAATCTGAGTTCACTTTGACAGCTAACTGGGAGGGAGATGAACGTTTTCTTTTTTTAAAGAATGCAGTTGATTTAGAAAACATGCTTGTGTGTACATCTATTTTTTATTTTATAAACACCAGAAGGCGAAACTGAAGTGTGAGAATATAGCAAACTCTGCAGTCAGTCCCATCTAGCTGGTCCCTTAGTCAGAGGAACAACGTGTTCACACCCCTAGAGCAGAAGATCAGAAAGCTCGTCCCTTAGTCAGAGGAACAATGTGTTCACACCCCTAGAGCTGAAGATCAGAGAGCATAACCAGTGACGGAATAGAAAAACATTACAAAAACATTTTGTTTGTATAACAAAATACAAGAAGAACAAGAGATGGAGAGACAGAGAGAGTGAGAGAAAAAACAAGCCTTGAATTCCATCAATAGCCTTGTAACAAAAACCAAAAAATATGATCATAGTACACCAATTCTGAAATCACTACACTGGCTCCCTGTGTGTCAAAGAGTTTATTTTAAAATACTGTTGCTCACCTACAAGTCTCTAAATAATCTGGAGCCAGAATACATTACCGACATGCTAATACAGTATGAACCTTTAAGACCGCTCAAATCAACTGGAACAAGTCTACTAATCATCCCCAGAGTAAAAACTGAAAAAGGTGAATCAGCGTTTAGCTATTATGCAACAAATAGCTGGAACCAACTTCTGGGAGATCTCAGACTCGCTCCTCGTCTGACTGTATTTTTAAATCCAGACTAAAAACGTATATGTTCTCTATTGTATTCGACGCGATCATCCCTTCTAAGCAATTTTGTTTCTCTTAATTAAAATTATTTCTTGTTAATTAAATTTTTTCCTTTATTTTTTTTTGCTTGCCTTGTGTAAGCACATTGAATTGCCTTTGTGTATGAAATGTTCTATACAAATTAATTTGACTTGATTTGTAGACCTTCTTGATCAGATGAGTCATAGCAATGGGGCAGACATAAACTGTTTTAAAGCTTTGAATATTCATAGCAGCAGTGCTGTCGGACTCAACTCCAGGATTCGGACTTGAGTCCAACTTGAGTCACAATTTTCATGACTTGTGACTTGACCTGGACTCCGACTCGAGGTAATGTTGTTTTTTTTACTTTTAACTTTGACCATATTCTAAAGATATAATCACATTTTGTTTTCATTTTGTTAAAAAATTTAATGTTTAAATGTGGTGCTTCATCAGTGGCATATATTGATACAACATATTAATGTATTTGTGGGTTTATATTTATTGTGAGAACTAGTACAGAATAATATGACAGGACTGGGATTTAGACCTATAGGGACTTGTGACTCGACTCGGACTCAGACTGGACCTATGGTGACTTGGACTGGACCTATGGTGACTTGGATTCAGACTCTGACTGGACCTATGGTGACTTGGACTGGACCAATGGTGACATGGACTTGGACTGGACCTATGGACTCGAGCACTGGTGACTTGGACTCAGACTCGAGGGTTTGTGACTCTACAGTGCTGCATAGCAGCATGATTGGCACCATCACTTTAAAATAAAATAAGTCTGGATACCTTAGGACCTTTCCTAGAGCTGGAAATATGGCCATATTCCAGTAATTGGGCAAGCGGGGCTTGGGGAGGTCAAGTTCGAGAAGACTAAGAACACACATAGTTCCAGAAGTCTTCTGCAGAGACAGGAAAACGATAACCATCTCAGAAGTACTCCATCAATCAGCTCTTTATGGTAGTGTCTATACAGAAGCCACTCTTGAGACATCAGACAGGCTGTGACTGGGGTTTTCAAACTAGACATAAAGGATTGAGGAGGCACTGCTGAACCACCACCTAATACTATCTGTACAGTAAAGTATGGTGGTGGCAGCATCACGCTCTGATGGCGCTTATCAGAGGCAGAGATGGCGGGACTAGTACTTCACAATAACCTATAACAGTGCACACAATCTCTGATAAGGGCAGACATTTTGTTTTGCAAGTGACAGAACATTTCAGTAAGGATACTCTGCAGTAGCTTTAGACACGTTTCTGAAGCCCTGACTGGAATCTAAAAGAAAATGTGTGGAGAGACCTGATGATGGCAGTTTACAGAGACTCCCCATTTAGCTTCAGAGTATCTGCCAGGAGATGCAGAAGTTGCTGAGACGTACCCATGACGACTTCCAATTGTAACTGCTTCTAAATTTGCTTCTACAAAGCGCGGCTCAAAGGTTGTAATTATCCATGTAAATTGAGTTATTGATTTATAATAAACTAGCAAACATTTCCTTATTTGCCAAAAAACCTCGATTTGTGTTTCTGCTTTACCTTAGTTACTTGGTGAAAAGACGTAAGAAATGGCCATAACCTTAAGACAGCCAGAGCGATTCTTTGCTTGTTGTAATTCGATAATTGTTAGTGTTGTTGTCCTTACTGTTGTTGTTGTTCAGCTAAAATTGCAGTAAAGTGCTTTGACATGAGAGAGAGGGAGAAAATTAGAAGAAAGTGACAAGGAGTAGAGCAAGGCTTGGTTGCCATGGAAACATTCATTTCCAAGGCCAAGCTTTGAAAAGTGAAAAAATAAAAGAGAAAGTCTCCTTTTGCAGTCAATCCCTATGGCTGACTTCTTTATCTGCTCAAAGTAGATAGTGCACGCTCCCTGCTAATCTACCTTAAATTTACCATCTTTCACTGTTCATAATGCGATCATTCTCTACCTCCACCCAGCGTCATTCTGCCTAGGCGGTCCTCTTGTCACACATTTCAATCCATCGACCCATGTTGTAGTCATCTGTCTAGCTCTATCGATCAACGGCTTTCAGTCTGTTTAAGCATTTATCAAATTCATCCACTCTTTTTTCAGAATTTTTCTCTATCTCCCTTTAATGTCTCTCTATCTCCCCCAGGAATATTGGGCTGAGGCTGCATTCATCAAAGGTTTTTTTCATCAAAGGCACATTTTAGAACATGAATTAAAGTAAAAAGTTAAGTAAGTAATTTAGCAGACACCCAAAGAGACACACACGCTATAACTTACAAACAAGCGGTAGAATTTTTTAGAAAGACTCGCACAGCATGGCATTTTGAAATCAAACGCTATGCTATGCGATGTGGCATGGACATGTTGACTCTAATTGGGGTTTTATTGAATTTAGAAAAAATGTCGGATATTACGAAAGTGTGTGTAAAACTATTGTACCATGTTTTACGTCAGCCACTGTAGAGTTAAAATTATCTGCGTAGCCTATATTAAAGGTGTAGTATGTAGTTCTAGAGAATTGGGAGGAAAAATTTAAAGAATTTGAATAAGAACACTCAAAAAACCCAACCTCTTGAGTCTTTGGTCCCTCCTATCCCTCAAAGGCCCATCTCACACATGCCCTTGCGCGCTCTCTGATAGTGTTGAGCATATTTTGGTTCTCACCAACAACGCATTTAGCGATGTATGATTCCGAGGTGAGAAACAAAAGAATCCCAAACGTCTGATCGTAAACGCTCTAAAACCGAGTGGTTCACACCAAAGCAACGAGCAGACCAAATCATCGTGTCCATAGTAACGACATACAGTTTGCTAATGTTAACAAAAACAATTTCATAATTGTATTCCCCTGTTAGTATGAGCAAGTGCATGACAATCGTTTTTATTTAGCTGCGATTGGCACCATTGCTACTGAGTATATCCAACATGTAAACGAATAATGCCTTTTTGACAAATCTGGCGCGATACTTCCTAACGTTCTAAAACTGCACTTGGCGATTTGACAAGCAAAATTTTTTGTGAGGACATTCAGCTGCCTTGCAACTAGTTTACACAGCTGCTGCTTTTGTCTGCGACGCGAACAGCTTGTGGAGGGTGACGCTGTAACGTATATGCACACCAAAAGCGACGAGCTCGCCTGTTCTCGCTTGGTTCACCGCAATGAAGCGCATCGCCAAGTCAACCAGGCTGCGAGCTAGTGGGCGTTTCTGATCAATTTGACAGGCAGCAGCAAGGTACTGCCATGAACAAGCAAGTTTTCTGCCCAATCACTGAAATCTGTCAAGTTTATCGTAATTACTATATTTATTATTACATTACCATCTTTCAGACATCACATTTCTCCATATTTCTCTCCAAGCAGTTGTGTTGGCTTTGTGCACCAGTTTCATATGCAGGAGAAGAGCGAAAATAATTTTGGTACCTGATTGGTTAACGCCTAGCGAACTTCGCTTGAAATTTGCATAAAGTTGAGAAAATTTGAACTTTTGGTGAGCTTTCCAACCGCTCCTTCGCTCTGGCTCGCTACGCCACCGGTCTCGAGATGACGGCCACCTTCCCAGCATGTCCCTTCATCGAAAATTAATAGTGGGCGGTGATTTGCCGGTGTTCTGAAATTCTGAGCCTTCGCTCAGAATGGGCTTCCCGGTATCACATATTATCAAATACAACTGAAAATTTTAACAAATACAACTGAAAAATTTTGCCTCCCCTCCAAATGGGCTACCTCAATTGAATAGTATGAGGTAGCCCATTCTGAAAGGAAGAAATTACTGCTAAGAATGCGCTACCGTGTGGTTTTGAAGTAAATGCATACTTTTTGAACGCATTAAAGCCGTGCAGCCCATTTTGACAGGAAGAAATTACTGCTCAGAATGCGCTACCCTGTGTTTTTAAGTAAATTCATACTTTTTAACACAGTAAAGCCCTGGTAGCCCATTCTGACAGGGAGAAATTACCACTCAGAATGCGCTACCAAAGAAATGCTCATGCGCAGTTTGTGAAGGTAGCCCATCCTGAGGGGGAGGCTCGGAATTTCAGATCACCGGACTACGCCGCTTTTGGTGTGCATTGTACGTAAGCAGACCTGTATTTTACCTAGGAGTGTGCACGTGAGGTGATTGACAGGTAGGTAGCCCTTTCTCCTTCCTAAAAACTCCCCTGATTGGTTGGGGATAGGTGGGCGTCCCTAGATTTTGAAAAATTGGACTACAGAGCCCAGGGCGCTCATATATAGCGCACCTTCTCTCTGAGCGTTTGGTTTAATGAAATCCTCCAGGAGGTATGTAATAAACGTAAAAAAACATTAAAAATTAAACATTAAAATTGAAAAATAAAATGTATTGCTAGAAATTGATACTTACATACTGCACCTTTAAATGAAGTGTTTTCAAGCATTTTTTTTTCCATAGCAATTTACCAGTGAAGATACATTCACAAATTTATCTCACATTATTGCGATGTAGCCCAACTACACTGCAGCTTCAAAATATCGCTTAACCTTAGATTCGGCAAGAACATTTTAAAGTAGTCTGTTTTGTTTCTTAATGTGCTCCCATACATTCAGACTCATATACACCATTGTGTTATATTCCAATCACAATTATAACTAAAGCCCTCTGCATTCGTTTATTATGTACTACATTTGTGCCGCCGTTAAATTTTTCTGAACTGGGTTTTGCTGGTCCTGCACTAAAAAAACCTTGAATATCCATGTTCTATAATACTTATTTTTATCAATCGCAAGCAACTGACTGAAATGTTTGAAATGTCAGACAATGCACATCTGCAATTACAACGTGTGACGTTGCAAATGTCTCTGTCAGTAGCCCAGCAAAGCACATGGTATGGAAATGATCAACGTGAGTCATGTAGTTTGTTAAACTCAGGTAGTAATTTTTGATCAATAATGTTTTGTTTCGGAAATGTATTTGGGGAGGCTTAGCGAAATGAGAAAATTAGAGAGAGAGAGAGAGACAGAGAGAGAGAGAGAGAGAGAGAGAGAGAGAGAAACATACCTGGAGCAGGCTTTAGAAAGAAATAATAGCCAGAGAGACTAGCGTTTCTTTCTTAGCAGGAAAGGCTGAGTATAGAACAGGATGGAGATATATTGTGAAGAATGAGAGAGATATCTTTTTGGGTCAAGTCTAGAATGATCTTTCTAGTCTAGTTTGGTGTGGGCTGGTCTTCTCTGCAGTGGCTGTAGACTGCTAAGGAGCAGGCTGCCATTAGGAAAGCCAGCCAAAAGGTCTCATTGACCTATTAAATAAAGACCTGCTTGTACCAAAAGGTCAGGTGGGCTGGGGCTTATCTAAGGCTAAATACACAAACACACATTCGGGAGAGACATATAAATACAGCACAGAGAAAGAAAGACACTTAGACATAATAGAGGTACAGCACACTCACAACACTAGCCGCACAAAGGAAGACTCACACATAGTGCAACACACGCTTAGCATGTAAGCATGCTCAGACACAGGCCACAGCACACACACATTACCAGTCAGAGGAGGCACCTTACCAACATGCAGGAACAGCCCATCCCTTTTGAGAAGGGCAAGCCCATCCTGCTCCTTTTCTTTTCGAGATAATGAGCGGTAATAGCAAACGGCTGGTGTTTGCCAGTCAAAAGAAAACAGTTGTCTAGTTTAGGGCCTAATCAAAGGGCTGCATGGCTGATGCACCAGTGCAGACTGGGGCTATTTCCACAGGGAGCCCCTATCGCTAGCAGCCTTTTGCTTCCCAAATGAACGGGAGTGTATGTCAGGACAGATGGCTGTTTGGTGAGCTGCTCTCGCTGTATGTTCTCTGGTGGAAATGCTACATTAACCCTATCCAGGGCCTGTGTTGAATGATAATGATGAGAAGAATGTTTTGGAGGCCATTAGGCCATGGCTGTTATCAGCAGGAAGAGGAGTTTTAATTAAAAAGACGAGCTGCTACTTTGCTGTGCCGAGATGGACAGGGGCCAAAGGGGGAGTTGTGTAGTGAATGTATGTTGGTGTGTTTGAATGCTTGTGTATGTGTATGCATTTGTGTGTTTTATCCTGTGTTTACTTGGTGTGTATGCATCAATCGCATCAGTAGCCTTTTAATTAAGATTACATAAAAACATATAATTACTATGTGGCTGAAGGCGGCAGCATCGTTTCACACATTGTCATGCAAGTGTTTACATTTAAATTGACATCAAATTCTTCAGAATGTGAAATGTTTTACTGCAGCTGCTCTGGGATTGGATGTATGGAAACAGAAGGGTGGAAACTAAACAAAAAAGTACAGGGATAAGAGAAGGGAGTAAATGAGACCAGGAGAGAAAAAACGAGAACAAACTAGAAAAAATTACATGAAAAAGAAAGAAAACCAGACAGTGAAATGTGACGGAGTGAAGAATGGTGAGCTACAGCCCCAACAGTGTTTTCCTCGCCCTAATGAAATTAGTCAGCTCCTGGTAATCACCAGCCTCCACTCCACTCACTCCTTTGTTAGAGGAATTACTGTCTCTAACTCACTTAGCCCCACCACCATTACATCTCCATTCTCACCCCCTGTAACAGCTATCAAGGGCAATGGAGTTCTACTGTTTAGAAACAGTAGGGGATTTTCGAGCGTGGGATGGAGTGTAATGCCTGGAATGACCACTGGGTGTGATGTCTTTTGTTTGTCCGGAGAGAGAAAAAGGGAATGATTCATGCATATTTTATGCATGTGTGCATATGTACATCTGTGTGTAAGAAAGAGAAAGAGAGTGCGCAAAAGAAATGGAAAATTATTGGAAAAATTTAAATAAAAAGACTCTATGACTTAATCCTTTTTGAGAGGAGACAGAAGCAGGATTTATTTGAGCCAACTGTGTTGTTCTCTAGATCTATCAGGCAGCTCATTGGGAGATAAGCGGACTGATCGCAAGTGAGCTTTCAAGAACATGGGGAGCTATGGGCGCCACGCTGGATTCACTTCTTCTCCAATCTCAGTGATGATCTACATTTCAATGGATGTAGAGCACATCGAACTATAAAAAACCTACAAGTGGAAATGATTTTCAATGATATCTCATAAGACCATTCAACAAGGTGATTCCAAAATGTGAATTCTGGTGCAGCCCTTAATTCATTGGCTGTATCAACTTTCTACATCAAAATATGCATGTGATAGGTGACTGGTGAAAAAGAGAGGCCAACTTAGAAAAAAGAGGGGTGGACAGAAACAGTCCTAGGGGTTACCAGCAGGCAGTAACTGACTGAGCTAGAGGGAGCAAAATGAACAATTGGAAGACAAAGTATTTTTTTTGTCTGGAGGATCGGATATTAAAACCTCATGGACATATCTTCTAAAATTAAAGTTTAAGATTCTGACCTGAATCTGTTTCTTTCTGTATTAAAGGTGTAGAAGTGACGCTCAAATTGACTGTAAAACATAACCTAAAAAAGGTTTGCTTAAATGTAACACTTAAATGTTGTGAAGCTAAGTATGACTTAAAAGACTCAAAATGCTACGCAGTGCAATTTTCTTCCCCTCTACTTCCATGGTGACTACATTATGGTCAGAACGTTTGACTTGCCTGATAAAGATTGCAGCATTTTACCTGATATTTCAGACCTCAATGGTAGAAATTACCTGATGTTAGCTACTCACATCACGGATTTTGCAACCAAGCCTGCTTGTTTGTGAAGGCACACACATAGTCAACATATATACATACACACACACACACACACACACACACACATAAACACACAGAAAAATACAAATAGAGACACACAACAAACTGCACATAGATTGACACTCTGATTCACTAAGTAGTATAGCTCATACCAAGAATAGCACATGAATAAGCCAGAATTAGCAAACCATACACATCATGTGTTGTAATAACGTTACAGAGGGCATGGAATTATCACAGAGAACATTTGTGCTCGTGATTTTTCTTCAGTGAGAGCAACGATGAGGAAAAGAGACAAGAAATGTCAACAAATTAACAATGATTACAGCATTCCTTTAAAGACTATGCTCTTGTCTCAAGGGGTATGTGGGAAAACACATTCACACACACACACACACACAAAGTACACACAGACACACACACACAGATATACACACACACAGGAAACAGAATGACTCATTCATGCATCGGTCCAATAAACGTAATGATAAAGTGGCTTCAATGATGAAAGAACAACTAATTTGTCCGTTGTGAATATTCCATCATATATAATATCCTAGAATATTAAGTACCAAACTCGTGACTTGTAGGTTTACGTGGTGTTGTGAGGGCTGGGTTGTTTTTATTATGTATAATACCAAACACGTGACTTGTAGGTTTACGTGCTGTTGTGAGGGCTGGGTTGTTTTAATTCTTACAGCTATTGGAAAGATATGATATGGGAACTATCGTAAAAGGTGCTGCTGGACAAAATATACTTTCCTGTTTCTCAAGTAGGTCCCCTGTTGACTTCTCCTCAGTGTAACCTGTTGGAGGACTACACCTCCCACATACACACACTGTTCTGCACAACTCTCTCTCCTGTGCCCCTCTCTCTTTAGCTTCAGAGGGGAATTAGACTTCAAACAGAGCACACTGGGAGACAGACAGCAGCGACATCTTACAGATAGAGAGAAAGACACAGAGACATTCCTGTATGTGATTTACTTGACCCTGCAAAGCCACTTGTTTGATTTGGCGGTCGTAAATCAAATCAGTCCAAACCTTTCTCAGTCTGTCCTTTCTTCCACACAAACACCCGTAACTTCATTTGCTGCAGAGTGAGCTTGGCTGCTTCTGTCAGTGTGTCTGCTGATATGTCAGACCTTTCTACAGTTGTTCCAGTATGACTGCAGCTTGCACTCTTTGAATTTGCGTTCCTCTCTGTCTTTCCCCCTCTTGTGTCTCTTTTCCAATTCTTTCAAATGCTAGAATATCTAGTCTAGAGTGTGATAATCATGCTAGAATATCCAGTCTAGAGTGTGATAATCATGCTAGAATATCCAATGTAGAGTGTGATAATCATGCCAGAATATCCAGTGTAGAGTGTGATAATCATGCTAGAATATCCAGCCTAGAGTGTGATAATCATGCTAGAATATGCAGTGTAGCGTGTGATAATCATGCTAGAATATCCAGTGTAGAGTGAGCTAGTCAAACAGCTCAGTAAAGATGATGTGTGTGTGTGTGTGTGTGTGTGTGTGTGTGTGTGTGTGTGTTTGCGTGCATGCGTGTGTGTGTTATCAGTGTGTAGTAATTGTAACCACATTCAGGGTTGACTCAGACCAAAGTATTATTCTCTTGCAATAAATGTTGAGAGAAACAAACTTCATGTCACACTATCCATGAATCCCTTCATCTCATCAGACCAGTGCATATCTCTTCCCTGGTATAGATCCACAAGCACACTGTGAGGTGTCAGCACGTGTGCAGTGACGGGAATAAAAGCAGTGGAAGAAGGATAATTAAAAGAGGATTGATGAATGCCTGGAGAGCGTGTGGTAAGCGGTGATTTGTGAGAGAGGGCCGTCTGTGCAGATGAAATGACTTCACTCTTCTGCTGTTGCCTATTCCCCTGCTGATTTACACACCTCCTGTCTTCTCATCATGGGTTACCCACCCACAACACACACACAACACACACAACACACACAACACACACACAACACACACACACACACACGTAGTGTAGTACATACTACAAACACATGCATCAAAGTGGAAATATACACTCCTAGCATACACCAAATATCATAGATGTATACAGCACACATGTATTGTGTAGACACACAGACACCCACACATGTAGAATAAAGGATGATATATCATCATAACGATTTAGAGAAGAGGGAGAGAACAGGCAGCCGCATCCCAGCAGCCTTGAATGTTTTATGACTATTTAAACAAGTCAATTTCATGCAAATATGACCACTGCTAGCTGTGGCGGAATTCATGAACAGCTACTGTAGAGGGGAGGGGCACAGAGAGGGTGGGCTGGGGAGAAGAGATAGGGAAAGGGGGATGAAAGTGAAGGAAAAAAGAAAGATGATTGGTACAGTTAATCGGACGATTGAAAGATGGGAAGAGGGGAGAAGGGAAGGAAACGGAGGATGAGAGGAAATGAGCAGGACCAGTAGTCTATCATCTGTTTGTTCACTTATTGGATAAGAACATTTGCATAATGCTGAGTGACATCTGGGCCAACAAATCAGAGGTCAGAACCTCTTTCATGACTGCACCTCCATCTGCATACCCAGACCTATGTTTAGAACCTTGTGTGCCCATGTGTTTATCTTTTTCAGCTTTTGCAGTTTAGCTGTTTTATTTCTTGTGCCGTTATGGCACTGTTCCCTTGTTTCCCTTTGAAAGTGTTTTCAAATAAAGCATTATTTATTTCAGCAAATTGTTTGGTACCTTGTGTAGCCAGCAACTAATTGATCACTTAATCAGTAGCTGTTAAAATAAATAGATAATGTTTTCTTATATGAATGCATATAAGGTGCATAGTGATTTCATAGTGATCAAACAATTCATTTTTCATCACAACCCTTTCTCTCTCTCTCTCTCTCTCACTCTCACTCTCTTGGTTTCTCTCTCTCACTCGCTCGTTCTCTTGCTCTTGCTAATCCCACAGCACACATAATAATTCCCAGTCCTGTCAGTCTTCAAAACGTCCTGTTTATTCCGCCTCACCTTGAATAGGCACCTTTATCATTCCACAAAATCAAATAAGGGGTTTAAGTGTATTACAATCATTCAGGCAAGCTGACATCTTTAAGAGGTGGCGTACAGAGAGAAACATTGTAGAATGGGAACTGGGAAAGAGAGTCAAGGGGTAAGGAAGAGAGGAGAGAGATTAAGAGATGGCATTTTGATAAGACCTGGGGAAGGAGGGGCTAAACGAGAAAGAAAGAAGAGACACAAAGAAAGAGAGAGGCTGAACAATTTGAACATCTCTGAGTAAATAGAGGTAAAGTCAACGGCCTGAGTGGTGACAAAGAGCATGAAAGAGAAAGGTTTGGAGAGATGATGAAGGAAAGGCTGCAGAGTTCAAGCTCTGCCTCAGGATCAAACACTACAAGATAGCAGTCATTCCAAAAGGCTGACAAATTGGCTGTGATATTTTCCAAAGCTTTCAATGCAGCCTTGTTCTTACATCAAAGATACTTGTGCACATGGTTTGCTCACAAATAAGCACACATGTGCACACGCAAAATGAACGTTCAAGTACACACAGTGTGAAAGTCTTCCCGAAAAAGACAGAACATAACTGCATGGAATCAGATCCTATCCCTGGCATGAGGGGCATCTGAGATCCTATCCCTGGCATGAGGGGCATCTGAGATCCTATCCCTAGCATGAGGGGCATCTGAGATCCTATCCCTGGCATGAGGGGCATCTGAGATCCTATCCCTAGCATGAGGGGCATCTGAGATCCTATCCCTGGCATGAGGGGCATCTGAGATCCTATCCC
>JAVQIZ010203775.1:0-23257 GCA_036023535.2 Galaxias brevipinnis
TTTTTTTTTATTAACGTAATAATATTTTAAAAAAATTTTGCCTGGTGCATTTTTTTTATAAGCCAATATCCCCCCCCCCCCCCCCCCACACACACACACACACTTTTTTTTTCATAACACACACTCACACACAAACCCACATAAGAAAATACAAACACACACAGACCCAATCGCGCGCATACACACACCCTTGCACATGTAGTCCCCTCTCTGCATGAGCGTGCCTTGGTGTCTGGAGCATTTTCAGTGAACCAAAGAACCGACGATGCCAAATCCCATCATATACAATTGGCACTGAATAAAGAAAGTCTAATACAACCTACTTTTAGCCAATACGAAATTTACACGTCTTGCTAAACAATTGGCCTTGAAAGTTCTCTAAACCAGACATTGAATTTATCTAAAGTACTCTGCATCACATTAAGACTCAAGCCAAGATTTCTTTTGTTTTTTAGATTTGTCTGCCTTTGTATTTTTTACTTGCCTTGTAGTTTTCACTTGCAACTTAAACAAGATGATAAAACTAGACCTTTGCTTGATTAATTCATCAGCAAGTGCAGCAAACTGTCGTTTTCCACATTGGCTGCCCCTACGAGAGTATTTGGGTCAGCGCTTCCTTGCTGGTCTGGGGGGACATGGGGAAACATGATTTACGGTACAATAACTCCCACTAGGTATACTCTCCTTCACACTATTTTAGGATTTTTGAGGAAAGTGCAGGGCAGGCCACATCTTGGAGTAAGGGAGGAAATCAGGGCAGCAAGACTGATTTTTGTCGGAGGCATTTGTCAAGATTTTGTCCTTTAATTGACAAAGCTCGTTCATCACACTGTAAGGTGGCTTTGCAATGGAATCTTTCACATTTCTTTACCTTATATATTTGAGCCCTTCAGGATTTTGGTGTAATCTTTTCAAGTAAGAACCACTATTTTCTGGCAGAATAAAAGGTCACCAGATCATATTTTAATAAATACCTTCTGCCTATAAACTGTTGCAAAGCAATTACTCAGAATAACATCTTATTCAGCCTGCTAAGGCATGTGCCAGGGCTACAATGTGTCAATGAGCTGGACATGAGTAACTGAAAATAGTGTAAAATTAATCATTGGTTGATTGTTAAACTCAAGGAAACTCGTGAGATGATTAAGAGTGAAGTGAAAATGAAATCCATAGTTTCTGTACAATCCACGCTTGTTTTTAGTCTACCATCTGACAACATCGGTGGAACACATATACCACATTACAGTCCTTGTGCATTCGTCAGCATATAATGGTGGCCTACAATATATAGCCAGCTGAAGGCTTTAATTAGATCATTTGAGAGGCTAAGCAGTGAGTTGTGATGATGTGCCAGATGCTGTTTTGTTTCGAATTAATAAAAGAAAATGGTTTCCATACAAAGTTACTCTAAAACGTACTCAATATGGTATCATTAGCATATTGTGTATCACCTTTCATATATTTTCAACAATATATTTGCCAGGTCTATAGACTATGCTGTAATAAATGTTGTAATGTTATGGCAGTAGGCCTTAATTTGTTGTTCAACTGGATAATATATTGTTGTTTAGTATCGAAGTATGCTGATTTTATTAACATTTGTAGCAGATTGTTTTCCAAAGCACATGACGATTAGCTCGGTAATCTTTCACTAATAAGCATGGTTTCAAATCACTTATGCAATGGCTATTTGAAACCAAGTTTATTAACCATTAGATGTGTTCAATGCACTTTTCTACTGCGGTCAGGCCATACATACAATCCCATTTTGTTAAACCCTACTTCTTCGTCTTATAGCCTTTTGGTCCCCGCAATCCCAGTCCTTTACTCTACTGAATGAGATCAATCACAGAGAAGCCCAAGCACACATGTCATCCCTCAGAGCAGCAAAAACACTGGTTAGCCTACTGCAAGCAAGGAATGAATACACAAAGAGCGCCAAATGCCATCTTGCTTCTCAGGCACTATAGAATGTCAGTTTTTGCAGCTAGGTCCTGGATTTTCAAAAGCACAGCATAATGTACTACCAGAATATCTATACAAAAGACTTTATTAGACACATAGTTTTAGATGGTCGTTATGAATAGACATTTTAAACACTTGCTCCCCTGGGGTGTGTAAAATACAGTGTATTGTATTAGAAATGCATAGCTTTTGTTGAACAGGAAAGTGTCTTGTCCTTTATTAAACATTGTAATATTGTGTAATGAAAAAAAACCAATATGCCTTGCATAGAGTTTTAAGGGATTATCAGCCTGCTTTGCTTCGTTTTCGACTACTGCTTTCTTATTAACTGTCCAATCACTGAGCATATGTTCTGCAGGCTACACCTCATACCATGTAACATTTTGCAGATGGCACACAACAGTGAAAAAGTCAGCATTGTTGTCTTCATTCACTTTCGACTTGTTCTAGTCTAACTGTACTGGGAGAAAAAAAAAGATATTTGTATGCCCTTAAAAAAAGGTTTTCAATCTCATGTAACCAAATACTTTAAAGTACTCCATTATAATGTATTTGACTTTTTTTTTAATGCAGCTTGTATTTAGCATAATGTACACACCCTGCATTTTGCCTCAATCATTAATCTACAGTCAAATCACTTCCATTAGATTTCAAGGGGGAAAGCATTTAGTAGGGGGGATTTGCTGAGGCAGTGCTCAGAGAAAGGGAGAGATAAAGAGAAAGGGAGGTAGAAAAAGACAGCGTGGAGTTCAAGCAAAAGAGAGAGGCTGGTGATAAGCTGTGTGCGAGAAATGAGCAAGCCACCACAACCTGTAAGAATGATGAATGAGAACTAATACTAATCTGGCACTGACTATTTCCATCATGGGATATATCTTTAGAGACACATTTAACCGTCAGAATAGCTCATAGTTTGGAGTCCCTGTAGCAGGCATCATTCCCCAGCTCGGTGGTGCTTCTGGTGTGTGGGGGTGGGGGGGGGGGGATAATAGGCGAGGCGATGCTGAGTGGACAGCAGGGGTGGGGTGGTGCATGGGGGGTTGCACTTTCGCTGATTGGTGCAGATTGTGCTAAATGGGCCTGCGGTAATTCCTGGGGAAAGTAAATAGATCATCCCTTCTCTATTTCCTCTCTGACGTTGTTTTCTTCACTGTTTTGCGAGGGGCTTGTTTTAGCCGCACTGTTTCTGCTCTGACAGAGGATTTGTGCCGGCTAAAGCTACATGTCATGCGGCGTTTTGTTGCATTTGCCGGGGTTCAAGTTGCCGTGCAGATTTAAAGTTCAGAGGGTGCATTAGCATGATTGATGGGGATGTTTTGGGCAACAGACAGCCCCCTTGTTCAGCGTGTGCGTGTAATGCGTTGAACCCCGGGAGCCCTGGCGGCCCTGAGATGTGTCGCGCTCGGTTTTTCCTCCCCATCTCTGGCTCCTCTCCCTAAGCCCAGTGT
Source organism: Galaxias brevipinnis (assembly GCA_036023535.2). NCBI lineage: Eukaryota > Metazoa > Chordata > Actinopteri > Galaxiiformes > Galaxiidae > Galaxias > Galaxias brevipinnis. The sequence continues at coordinate 3,414 of JAVQIZ010203775.1, forward strand.
GGGCGGGTCAGCACGCCAAAGCCACTGACACCAAAGCAATTGGTCATAGCTGCCCATCTGGGGCCGTGTGGGCTGGGAGGGAGAGCAGCCTGGCCTCACACTGCTAGGCCCCCGGAGCCCGCTCTGGCTGCCGAAGAGACAGGAGCTTAAGTCTTATTAGAGAGGGTATTACAGCCAAACACAGACACGGCACTTAATAAGACAACACTATCTGGGGAACAAATGGCAATGACTGTTGTATTAAGGAACCGTCCCATTGTATTGTGAGTCGGAGACGCTTGAGGAGGTTATAATCTCAGAGTGATCATCCATGGTTGAGTAATAGCCAGCAGGGACTGTCAAAAAAAGTTTTTCTAAATTTCATTGGATTTATTTTCTATTGCACAGTACTTGCGTTTTATTTGGCATCTCAAGGTATATGACTTGCACGCGTATCCGTATTTTTGCAGGCCATGCAAGAAAAGGTTTCTCGCCGGCAAGCACCCCTTAAAAAAACTGATTGAACATAAAACTATTTGCTCAAGCATACATTATGGCGTGACATTGAAACGGTCCTGGCATGCTAGATGGTTCACTCCAAGAGAACGAGGTGGACGGGTTGGTGATGGGGTAACAGCTAACGGGCCATGACACAGCTACACTTGCTGTTCCCGTTTCCCATTCTGTGCCTCTTCATACGGGTGGCAACCTGGTTCCAGCAGGGGCTAATGAGAACCGAATGCATTAACCTTGTTTTCATTTACTCCCCGTGGACATGGCACGAGCCAACCGTGCTGGATCTTCTGCCTGTTTTGTTGGCACACTTTATCTTCACCGAGACACTGCAAGTCGGGTGACCTCTCCGTGACCTCGCTGCGAGCATCTGTGGGGAGTTCTCTCTGAGGTGACTTTGGCCTCTGTTTGGGTGGGAAGATTTCACACCCCTCTGTCTTTGCCTCAGGGCTGTCAGTGCGTCTCTCAAAGACCCCCCTGACAGCACCTGCCAATGTGTGGTCTGATGTGCTTTAATACTTAATGGCGTGAGTCAAGGCACGTGCCTTCTCGAAGGAGCTACAAAGACTTTGTTTGTACAATATAGCTGTGGTGGAGATGTCCTGGACTTGAGGGAGGGTGGAGGGGGTTTGATGGGGCAGCCTAAATGCAGACCTGGTTCAGTCAGGAAGAGAGCCTCAGACATGACCAAGCTTATACCAGTCATTGTTTTCGTCAATAGAAGAAGTGTTTGAGGTGAAACTGAAGTAAACGTTTCACTGCCAGAGTTCATATACATTTGACAGAGGATGTTTTTGCGCTTTAAAAAAAGGTAGTCACCAACAAACAAAGACATTTGTCGTTCCCCAGACTGAATAACCTTCTTTAATATTTTTCACATAACTATTCAAATGATTTGAGGGCACATTAGATTTAATCGCTTATGCTGTTGACTTTCACATGCTCTGAATGTGACGAGCTCCTCACTCATTGGAAATGAATGCAGTTTTAGAGTGGAGAAAGCAGATGAAAAGCTTGCTAAATACACTCTTGCACTTTTGAGCTACCATGATAATGACATTTCATGTATATCTACACAGGTTCAAGCTGTATAAGTACAAGAAATTATCCTTTGCGATAATTGAGTCCATGAAATTTAATGGGGGTATTACCGCCCATGCCTAAATAATATCGACAGTAAAACCCCTACCAACTGTACAGCCAAGTTTACGATGGCTGAGCCAAAGCCTAATCTTTCTTTCCATAACACCTTGTTTCATTTGTCAAATTTTTTTTTTTAAACTTGGAGGGGTTAATGGCTTGAACAGGTAACGGCTGCTGCATTCTCGTCTCATGCCCCAGATGTCTTGAATATAGTATGACCCCTGCTCATTGCTACCTCATTCACCTCTGGCTCGGCTAGCTTTTAAGCGTGTGCTGGGGTTGGGAACACAGCTGGTGCCTTTGAGATGGCTCCTGCTTTTAATGTGCACCTGCTATTAATCAGCAGTTTTATCGCAGGCCTTGGGGTTTATAGGTTACAGTGTAATGGGACGGTGGGTTGCCCTTTGTATGTTTTCCTCAACCTATCATAACATTTGTTTGCTTTCATTGCAAAGTCTAAGCAAAGCACATGGCTGCAGCCAAGAAGTGGATGTGGGGTTGAGTTGACAGATCCAACACCCTCAAGTGAATTCACAGGCTTATGACACATTGAATTTAAACAACAACTCTAGTCTAGAACAGTCTGCACTGACCGACGTGCATAACTGTTGCACTGTGATTCTCCAGTGAGGGCTAAGGCTTTCTCTCAGCAAGTTTTCACATTTCACTGGAGTGCTTGCCTTTCTACATTATTTTCATGGTTGTTTCCATTGGTAGCTTCATTTTGGCAAAAAAATAAATAAAAGAAAAAGAAAACTCAGAAAAAGCTCACTTAAAAAAATAGCTTTTAGCTTACAGTGGATTTTCTTTAGCACCAAAATATTTGAGCGTGAACATCAACTACACAGCTGTCTTTTTGGCTTAGCTAAATGCCTCCTGTCTGGACAATGCCTTAAACAATTTGTGCTAGCTAATAATAAGAGATGCAATTGTTTCTCACAGCAACCTGCTTAGTGAGAGCTGCTCTGCACGTGCCCCTATTCATCATGTTAGCATAGCGACAGCTGGAGAGCTGAAATATAACCTCATTAAGTGAATGAATTCTACTGGGTTCATGTTGTTCTGTCACCAGATTGTACAATTGTCGACAGGCTTGCGACAGAAACAGCCAGGGGGAACGTCTGTAGAGCTTAAAGGCATGAAGGCTACCTCCGTAGGACCCTTATTACTTCACAGGCTGCAGGGGAATATGCCTAGCTCCGATCTGCCATTGACTGTAGCCTGTGCCAGCGATTTGTTCGCGTCTATTAGGTATAACCCCTCATGACCCCATGAAGGGGCCACACAGGGGGGGGGTCGCCAGACGCCGCTCTCTCTGGGAACCGGAAGGGGTCAAGAGTGCACCTCTCCAAAAGGGCACTGCCGCACAAGAGAGAGACAACTCCCATCTGTTTGGAACCCAAGCAGGGCCCAGTGAAGGACTCTCCAGTTGACTTGGACAGCATGGCATTGGATGGGCAGAGACAGATGTCCTTACCCATGCTCCACCCAGCAGCTTGCATCCTTTGCACCCCTCTGGGAAGGCTGTTTGGGATATTCCATCCTTCCCTCATTGATGTAGATTATTCCTGCCAGCTCCCTGCTCACCATCTTTTATTGATGACACATTTGCATACAGGCCGCGCCTCGCCTTTTGACGGCTTCTCAAGTGCCGACACTCATGGTATGGCCCTAATGTGTACAGATTGAATACAATAAGTGGGAGATGTCACCGGGCCTCCAAAATAGAACACTGCTGAGAATAAAGGCTGGCAAGACAGCACTGATTGCAGAGGACAAGATACCACACTGAAGCAGGCGGGTAACAACAGCAGGTTGTCACAAAGACGCAATCTGGCAAAAAAGTCTTGAACGCCACGTCTCTCCAAGTCCCTCGGGAGCTGTCAGATTCTTTTTGTTTTTCGAAAAGGCTTTTTTTCTCCTCTTTAACACATAAGATGGTGCAGCTACAGTGCCAAAAGGTTGTGGCTGGCCTTGTAGGATTGCAGTGCCAGTTCTGGCTCCTTTGGCCGTCTCCTGCAGGCAGACGCGTGTGCAACAACTCAGCGAGCCACAAATTCTTGCTCTTGCAGCAACTCGCTCCTAACTGTTATTAGCGACACCAAAAAAAAAAAGTTTCCATTGGCCCAGTGCCGCCTCATCGACTTGTCCTTGCTTGAGTCGAGCTCTGTAGTGAAAGAACCACCGTGTGCAGGTGAGGAAGCAGTGAAACGCTGAATAGTATCTGGGACATTGCCCAAGGGGTGGATGTTCATCCTGGTGCAGACTTCAGTCTGGAAAATGCCACTCTCCAGGGCAGACAAAAAATGCTTACGCACATGACAGGGCCAAAGCGTGACAAAGTGAGATTTAGTGTGAGGCGTGTAAGCTTAGCTCAATGCTGACGTCCCCTGAATCAGCTAGGAAGGCAAACACCCCAACACTGACTGGGCTACCTGTCTGACGGAAAGCTAAGTGCAATCAATCTATTATCGTGTGTATGCCTCAGACATGTGTGCACTAGCCTCAATACAGGATCCTTACACAATGCTGTGGGGTAACCACCAGTCACGTTTAAGAATGGTTACCTCCAGCTAAAGAAATTTGCAGCTGACTCTTGACTTGTAGGTCATTATGTGACCGTATGAATGGTTTTGCTGGCGTGTACCTAGACTGCAAATTACCTACGTTTTCTTTATATTTTTTGTCATCAACAAGGGTACAGTGTTTCAATTGACCTATTGATGTGTTTCTCTAGTACTTGGACCCAAGCTAATCATAGTTAAATTATTATGATAACATGGTTTGAGTCTTAGCAAGGGTGGGCATCAGAATAATTTAAACCTGTCTTACAAATGATGTCTGCTTATATTACTTTTAGTAGGATAGGATAGGAGTAGGATACTAACTATCCCTGTTTGTACTCGTCAGTGCCTAGGGGGCTGAAAAGGAACAGTGGTTTAAGCAGAACAGGTCACCACTTGATGGAACTGTGTGGTTGTTTGTTGAAGCTGCACTGAACTGCAGAGAAATGTGAACTATAAATCAGACTGATCTATAGGGAATCTTATGGTCTTATCACTGTATTAACCTTCAAAACCCCAAGGACAGTTACACACTTGGGTCCTGATTTGACTGCAGGAATCTCTTAGGAACCCCCTACTCTGTACCTTTTCCCTCTGAGCTCACACCCTAAAGCCCTTGTTGTAGACTATTGATGTCAGAGTTGCCGATTGTCCGCCCTAAACCCTGCGTCATGCTTAAAAGCCCATTGAACTTTCTGTTATAAGCATATTGTATTTTCTGATGGCATTGCCCAATTACTTTTTGTTTACTTATTCAGAACAATATGCCTGAGCATTGGGTGTTTGTGGCCTTAAGGCTGCGTTTGTAGAGGTGGTGTTCCTTCTTGAGGGAGCCAAATTAGTCTGTGCTTTTCTCAGTCTGCACACACACATCCAGCTACACATCCACGCATACACACATATGCGTAAACACACACAGTTTGCTTAGGCTGCTACAATGCCAACAAACAGTCCCTCCGGTCCTTGGATGGGAAGCCGGCATGTGGCTGTTTACTGAATCTGAAGCCCAGATGTCACTCCAGGTTGCTAACGGTCCCTGACCATTTAAGTGGTGACTCCAGGATTTATTTTTCCATTTACAAAGACCCTGCAAAACGTGTGTTGGCCTCTTATGTGTTGGGAGACAGAGATTACCTGTGCTATGTAACAGAATGGTCATGACATAAGTTTTTTTAGGGGGTTTCAAACGGTAACATAATATTAGTATATGTCTGTGCAAAACGCCTCCCAGAGCCTCGGGATTTTATTTTTTTTCATGTCTTTCTGTTTCTCTCTTCCTCTGCTTTTGGTAAGTTATGTTTGGTTTTTTTCATCTTCTTCCAAAGCGTGCAGCGCCCCCACCACCACCCCCCAGAGAACATACCCTGGAGATACTGGCACAGAGGTGATTCATTGGCGGTAGTGGTTAAAAATACTCCTCCCTACTTACCTTGCACCGCCAGAGGAAATGAAGCTGGTTGTCGTTTTGCCCCCCAAACAGGAGGAGTGGGGATGTACGCTCATATGCATCATTTTAATGTTTCACCAAATCCTTAGGCATGAAATATTTATTGGAAGTCTAAAAATGAAGAGCAGCCCGAGTGACAGAAAGGATTGAGGAAATTGTGGAGCCGAGGGACCGGGTACACATAAAAGAGGGAGAGGAGTAATGGATGTAATGGAAGAGAACAATGGAGGCCTGTTAGCTAGCACAGGGATGATCGCTAGGGATGGACTACGAAGCCCCTAAAACCTTGCAACTTCACACAAAGCTGTTGATTTTGAAAAGTGCTGAGCTGAAAGATCTTTTCATACCCCATGATGTATGAATGTAGTTATTTAAGTTAAGTAAATAGATAATATATTAAATAATGTGTTTCTGTTGTTGGTTGTTTGTTATTATATATGCACACACATAAACAAACAAGCATTCAGATCAGTCAAGGTTTTGGTTTTGTTTTTATAATCTTTTTATACTTATTTTTTACGTTCTTTACATTTCAAACTGGCTTTATGCGTACCATATTACCAAATTTGTATTGCAGTGCTACAGTCAAAGCAATGAAATTGGAGTCCAATGCTAATAGCTGAGAAGGGAAAGTTTTTAAACCTTGTTAAAATATGAGCAATAGTAATCCATGGTTTTGCAACAAAGTACACATTTTTCATCAAATAGGAAGAATCCTGACCTTGGAAAGGGCAATAAACAATTCATTATCATCAGAATGAAACTGATGCACAGTGGGACTCTGTGTGCAAGTCTAACCCTTTCGTCCTTCTCGCTGATGCTGCCATAACATACTTTTATCATCCACCTCCAGCAGGAACAGATTAATCCATTGAAATGTTTTTCAGCTAAGTCAGTGTTACTAAATCTGCAGGAGGAGGGGCAAGGTCTTATTTTGTTGTCTCCTGAAATACAAAGTCCCCCTTTCAAAAGAGGGGAAACATGTTTATGCCACTAAGATCAATCACTTCACAGAACATTGTTTAGCTTTGACTTTTGAAGAGCTTGTTGACTTCTATGGATGACGAATTCTTGAGCAAGGCTCCTCTGGCCCCGACTCCCAACTGATGCAATGGGCCTGCAACCCGCAATTGTTTAGCTTCTGAACTTTGTTTCTCAGTGGTCTAGCCCAATGTTTCTGTGTGTTCCTGGGCTTCTCTCGAGTTCAGGTCGTACAATGGGGCCGTTAATATCCTGGGGCTACTAGTTTTGGGTTAAACGACTGAGAAAAGCCCTGCAAATGAGCTGAGGCCAGGAAGGGTTAAAGGATGCCTGGGGACTCTTGCTCATCGCAAGACCGGTCGTGTGAACGAGGCGGTCGGTAGTGCCACATTGTTGGCAGATTCCTCGCAGCTTCCACTTCCACGCTCAAACAAGGGCTCCCACATTGCGGACCACTCATTGCCAACGTGTGGGACGGAGAGCATTGTACTGTGCAATCATGAAGAACATTTCTGAGGATGTCAGCAAAGCAAGAGTACAGTACCATTCATTTTTTGGGCTTGTGGTAGCACATAGTAAGCAATGAATGGTGCATTGTGTGTGTTTTCCTGTACAGAGGGCCCCTTAGTCATATCTTCTCATTTGTTTTGGAAAGCAGGGTAGTAGTTCAATGGTGTGTTGTGTTCCCTCATAGAGAGACTCTGTAACCCCCAAGGCCCAAGGACCCACTAATGATGGAGGGGCGGACATCTGCCAAAAACGGTGCAGATGGTCGTCTTGGGTGTAGTATTCCCTGTTCAATTTTGACAAAATCAGCTTCAGCGAGTGTAAGAGGGAGCTCTGCTGATTGACTTTTGACGTCTGTCTGTTCATTAGTCAGGTTGTTTGGAATGCTGAGCTTTTAGATAAAGTGATAATTGACAAATACATTAGCAAAGTAGAATGGGCACCATTATGGTGTTAAAGGCTAAATATGTGATAGTGCACATCAATATAGGCATGCCGTGTTAATTAGATTGTTTCCTTTAAACAGGATTGGATGAATCTATGGTTAAAATTATTGAATAGAAAATATATCAAAAAGCTTATTTAAAGAATGTGTCTACATTTTCCACCGAACATATTATACTCCATATAGACTAAGTAAACTGAGTGATGGTATCTCTGACCAGTGCCAAAGGTGTAAAACGTCTGTTGGAGATCTTCTTATATGCTTTGGAATTGTGTAAAGTTGTAGTCTTATTGGAATAATGTGATTACAATAACCTCAGACGTGTGTGGATTTCGTTTGGACTCTGATCCTAAGATTTGGATACTTGGAGATGTTACGTTCCTAAAACTACTTCCTTGTAAGAGATACTTTGTCTTGCTGGCAGCTACTGCGGCCAAAAAGTGTATACTTAAAAACTGGAAATCAACAGAACCCCCAAATCAGAAATACTGGATTAACGAACTGTTGTCATACTGCACTCCTGAAAAAATCCTCCATTCATTACGGGGCAAACTAACACAATTTGATCAGACATGGACTCCCTTTTTGAACATTCTAACACGACTGGACCTGAGGGACTGATCAGTATTATTCTTTTTTGGTTTGTTTACAGGTCTTTTATTTTTAAATGGCCTCCTATATATTTTATGTCGAATGTAATTGTCAAAGTGAATTTTAACTGTATACATTGTTGTTTAGAGAGAGGATGGGGTGGATGGGATATAGTAGTTCTGTTTATCTTTTGTTTTTTCTTTATCAAAAATAGAATGTACTGTTCCCAAGCATACTAATTACAAATCTTTGTTAATGATTGTACATTCTCAATAAATATATCTACACAAAAAAAAGAGCCAGTGTCAAAACAACACCTATTACAAAATATTCAAAAAGCATGCCGTGTAAATAACTAGCTCTACTAATCCAGTTTATCAATACAGTTTTAAAACCTCTGCCATCTTGCTTCTTTCATAGAACTGGATGTGGCTGCACAAATAAATCACATTATAAGATATTAGATTACCAATGTGCAGATTAAAAGGTTTGTTTGAATCACAAACAAACATGTGATTCTACTCTAGCCATTGTCCAGCTTTGACAACAACTAGAAAATCGATATATTAATTGTCTGTAAAGTGACCACCGAGTGTTGGTGTTGAAGGTATTACAAGCTTAATTTGCTAATCCTTTCAACAATTCAAGCAAGTACAGGAAACTTTATTGTATTAACATATTATCAATGAACTTATTCTGAAATTATTCTTGTAATGTCTATGGGAGAATTAAAAATCGCGGTTCAGATCTGTCCTCTTGAAGTCTCAATATAACACAAATTTTGTCTGTCACCGGGTATGATCTCCCGCAAAACTGTGAAGAATTGCTTTATGGCACAAGGAAGTCTAAATCAGGAAAAGATGCCCATACTTGGAGTATATTCGTTGATCATGCTAGCAATAGGCAGTGTCCACGAGCATTCTGCACGTCGCAGTTAGGGAAAATAATTGCAACAAGCAATTATCTCTGACCTCTTTTCTCCATTTGTTTACAAGCAGATATATACGGTGGCCTTGAGAGGCCAACGCACTGCAACTTAAGAAAACACATGCAAATAGATAAAACATAAGCAAATTAAGAAGACATGCGCAGCATTTAGAAAACGCGCTGCAAATACAGAAAACACAGCACATTACAGAAACACACTGCAAATACAGAAAACACAACACATTACAGAAACACGCTGCAAATACAGAAAACACAACACATTACTGCAAATACAGACAACCCAATGGAGGTCCTTTGTTCTTGTGTTAACCATTAATTTAACCATTTGGAATTTATTTTCATCCTTGAACATTCCTTGGTGACAGTTCTGAAAGTAGCGTTAACTATACCCAGCTAACACAGTGTGTTTCACGTTTAAATGTGTGTATTTCGTCAGATTATTTGAATTGGCAGGCTAATAATAAGCAAAAGGCCAACGCTAGGTTAACTGCAGATATCTGCAATATCTGAATCATGAGATCACAATATTTAAATGAACCAAAAATCCGATAGATAGCTGACCTCAACAAGCATGTTTGAGACGTGTTCATCACTTCTACGTGTCCTCTGGAAACATTTCCGTTGCGTTGTCTGTATTTGCAGCACGTTTCTGTAATGTGTTAAAAAAACGAGGCACCATACAAAATTAAGGTATCAAGATTGTTGTTAAACTGCTCAGTTTGCAGAGTGGTACCTCTGTTAGAACATGTCTGATTGCTAAACATTCAAAATTTATCAAAATCTTGTTTTGAATGCGTCACAGCAAAGCAAGAGGGCTGGGTGCTACTGTTAGCTATTAGTGTAAATAAGTGTTCCAAGTTCGTTTACAGACATGTATGTGTTGCTCAGTTCACAGCGCAGTGTTGGAAGGGTTGAGGAAGGTACTCTTCAAATAGACTATTAGACCAATACATTGGTATACTTATCTAAATGTGATTCTGTTCTCAAACACGTGTGATTATTCTTACAGGTGGAGGTGTCGCTTGAGCAGCCATCCATTGGAAAGACTAATTGCACCTGTAAAGCTGGCTTGGGACAGCGTAATCACCTGATGGGACTGCCGTACAATCTTGCCCACTACAAAAAATGGGGTATACATCAGTCCCCCCAGCTGCAAGCAAAGTTGTGTTTTCTGTAGGCCTACTTGCAGCACGTTTCAGTAATGTGTTGTGTTGTCTGAATTTGCAGCGTGTTTTCTAAATGCTGCGCATGCGTTATCAAGTTGATGTAGATGCTTTGTTAATTTGCTTGTGTTTGTCTATTTGCATGTGTTTTCTTAAGTTGCAGTGTGTTGGCTTCTCAGGGCCACCGTACACATACATATATGTTCCAATTTAATTGTTTCAAATGAAGACCAGGCTTGATTGTTAGCTATGAAACATAGCATGTCAGCCAACTTGAACTTGGGCGAAGTGATCTAAACACCTTGAAACCTACGAGAAGACGGCTGGTGACGTGGCCTGACGTGGCCAATGACGTCACCTATCCGTTTTGCTTAGGCATTCTACCTAGCCACAATACCTAGTGAAGAGACCTAGTGCCGAGACCTATCCATGAGACCTATGAGACCTAGTGTCGAGGTGTAGTGATGAGACATATCACTTTGACATATCCCCTCGACTAAGACAAATCACTTCGACTTATCCCCTTGTAAGGGAAAATTTTGGCATCCAGCCTGAGCTGTTGTTCCGATGTGAGGGAAGGGTCATAGTGAAGGCCAGGTCACAAAAGAAAAAGTATGTGCCTTTTGGTGACACTGAAGGCTAGAAGTTTGTGTCAGCCATAGCATAAAATATCATATCATATCATATCATATCTACGTGTCCTTATTCAAACTGATTATTAACATGTGGTCCACCTTGACCAATGGGATGATTGTTTATCTTAGACCGATATACTCGTTTCAACCTTGTCAAAAGAACTTACTATGTCATTAGACTGACCTGACTGTAGTAATTTCTCTGTGTACAGACATACAATTCTGTACTCATTAATAAAATTGTACTTGAACATTGCCCGTTTCCATCTCTGTGTATAGAGTGAAAATATCCATTACACCCTAGGCCTAGGCATCTCCTTACTTTTGGCACTATCCACCCTCCATAGAACTGACCGGATGTTCTTCTCTTAACTTGAGCCTGAGAATTGGCCTTGTAATAAATCAATAACGACTTTATAACTATATTATAGAACTGTACATTTTTGGAGAAAAAGCTGATATTCTAAATAATTTACACCTGATGTTTCCTATTCATAAATTCGAGCTTGCATGTCCCTGTGGAAGTTCTGGTTATTGAAAAGGTCACTGTTTTGGCGTAGAGCTGATTAGATCTAGCCTGGGGACCTGACTAATGTGCTTATTTTGAATTTCACTTGGTAGCGCACTCTTAGCAGTCATTTCTCCCTGTCAAAATGGGCTGACAGGGCTTTGATGGGTTAAAAATGTATGCATTTACTCAAAACATAGGGTAGCGCATTCTGAGCAGTCATTTCTCCCTGTCAAAATGGGCTACCTCAATAATCATAAATAATCATATGTATAAATACAGGAATATATATAAATGGGTAAATAAATTGTGAAATCACAAAATAATTAAATAATACTCAAACAATTACTATTAAATAATTGGCATTTTCACAATAAACAAAACATTTAATTTACTTTTTATTACATAATGAATGTTTATTTTTCAAATGGCACTTTTATTTATTTCATAATGGCACCTTTCCGAATGTCATATTTATTTCATAATGGTACTTTCCATGTGGTCATCTGTCAATCAAGATGAGAGCAAGCCTACGTCTCTCCCCTGTTGCCAGAACGACCACGACCCCTTTTGAGAAAAACTATTTCTGTAAAACTGCCGGTGGAAAAACTAGGGTCACCATGCCTAAAAGCTATCTGACCATCTCAGATTGAATGTATGAACATATCTGAACAATCGGCTGGTTAACGGTTACTTTTAATCAACCCATCCATATTCATATGTTAGTAACCTTTTGTTTGGGCTTTAGCTTAGCCTAGGCTTCTAGCATACAAAAACATACGATGCGGCAGAGTTATTATGGATTCCGCTGCGTTTTTGATAAGACCCACCTCTCAAACGCGGAGTGTAAATTATTTGACTGGTGAAGGAAAATATTCAGTGGTAAGAGCATCTCTCAAAAACCTATTATTATATTGCTTATCATTAAACATTCTTTCATTGATAAATAGTAAGGGTAGGCAAGGTGCCAAACATACAGTTTAAAAATTCTTTTATCAGATTCATCTTTACAATTGCCTTTATTACTGTACTGTACTAATTTCTAGTATATTTTTGAATAAAAGAATCAAACTGTAAAATTTCCCTCTGACCATCCATTATATGTTGAATAACCCAGATGTTTTTCTCTGTTTTTGGTTGAAGACTGCTCTGTTAACAGTTAGTTTTGAATATTGCTGTGTGACTTGATTCCCTTTTTTGATTGTTTGAAAAAAAAATCTGGTCATGCTGCTAGATGGCAGTAGCGTATCTCAAGTTTTTGCTATTACAGGTAGTGAAGAAGAAACACGCAGTCAACGGAAAATGGCTTCCCCTGAAGGATGTGAACATTATATGCGCAGTTGTTTATTAAAAGTAAGATCAAATTCCTGCACAACATTGCGTAGCCTATTCTTAACCATTTGAGAAAGACAAATTTCATATGATTAACCGAATGTTAGGCTATATATCCTGTAACAAACTATCAGCTGTCGCTAACATTGCATGCTCTTGCATTAAATTCAAATTTTCCATCTTGTTTGCCCTCAACCTTTTAATAATTTTTTTGCCTAGCTAGTTAGTGTTTGCTACATGCCGGGTATAAGAGGGGGTGACTTAACCCTTGCCAGGATTCAAGGCTCATTGACTCATATTCTTATGTCCGCATTCAGAGTATCCAGCGAAGCTTCAAGTCCTGATAACATGTTACATCAACTACTTAGCTGAAAAAAAAACTCGTTTGGTAATACGTGAATATTCTCTTGTGGACTGCACCAACTCTAGCTCGGATGTAGGCACTCTGGCCATGTTATGTAGCCCTAATCATTACATTATGTGACGTGTTTTTAGTGGATGTACGTGATGTACATGTGCTTGATGAGACTAAGTCTTAACCCTAACCCTAGCTTGGAGAAATCAGCTGCTGTAACATTTGCTGAAGGGTTGTTTCCTTGTTTGAGTTGCAGCATACAAAGTCCAGAACCGCATGTAAACTGTTTAATCCCTTGTTCCATAAATTAAATTCCTCCAATCTGTTTTGCTTAAGGCACCTTGTTGTGACAAACTGTATGTCTGTCGACTGTGCCATGACGCTGAAGAGAACCATCAAATGGACCGCTTTCAGGTCAAAGAGGTGCAGTGCTCGCACTGCCTAACAGTTCAACAGGTATGCTGACACTTCTAAAAGAAAGTTATATATTGATTGAATAATAAATGGTTCTACCCTGCTGTGTCAATTAACTCACCTATATGTCATCCTTCTAGGCACAAAAAAACTGCCAGAAGTGCAATTTGGAATTCGGAGAATATTACTGCGACATCTGTCACTTGTTTGATAAGGACAAGAAGCAATATCACTGCCAACCCTGTGGAATATGCAGGTGAGAAACCATAGCTTTTCACATGTACCCTCCCTTTTGCTTGCTGAAATAGACCCATATGTAAATTAAGGACACAGATGTAATTAACCTAGATCAAACTTCATACTGTTAACTTATCCGTGAGTCACTTTGTCTACTTACCAATCAAGCACACTACAAATTATACCCTGCTTCTCTGGGTATAATAAAGCAACTAAAGGCAACTTTTTCTATATTAACGGATCATCAAAATATTTCTGTTGATTGCACATTGTTATTTCTATGGAAAAGTGAAAAAATCGCGGCTCCGATCAGTCCACTTGAAGTCTCAATTTTTAATACTAATTGTGTCTGCCACCGGGTTCGGTCTCCCGCAAAACTGTGACGAATTGCGTTATGGCACAAGGAAGTGTGTCACTAAGTCATGAAGAGATGCCCGTACTTGGAGTATAGGGTTGGATCCGAATAGTCCAATAAAGTACGTCCCATTAACTTCCACTATGTACTTTTCCTTCACCCCGAGGAAAAACGTTCTGAGGTTAAAGAAAGATATGACGGAGAATTCTTAAGGACTTAGGAAAAGTCAATCGTGTTGCTAAGAGTTCGTCTGCACTTACACTAGGTCAGGGGTCTGCAACCCGCGGCTCTTCAGTCACTCTGCAGTGGCTCCCTGTAGTTTTTAAAAAATATATATATAATTATAACGGCTATTTTTATTCATATTTAATTTTTACACCTCTTATTTTGGAGATCAAGGCGATACTGGTACACTGAAATAAAAAAAAGTTTTATTATTTCGTCAACTAAAACGTCACAACTCGCCGCCTCATCCTACCGCCTGCAGGTGGCTATCTTGAGTTTCCGGTAAATTTACGATGGATTATCCAAAAAAAAAGGAAAGTCTCGGAGGAAAATAGAGATTTTAATATTGCGTGGACAGATTAATTTGCTTTCACTGCCAACGATGCTGGCTTACCTGTGTGTTTGATATGTGGCGAGAAATTTGCCAACAACAAAAAATATAATGTGGAAAGACATTTCCAGAACAAGCACACGGCATTTGCTGAAAAGTTCCAAACTGGAGATGAACCTAAAAAAGGGATTTCGCAACTGCTGCGGAGAGCTGAGCAGAGCAAATGTACGTTTATGAAGTGGGTCAAAAGTCTCCAAACTCAACTGCTGCAGCTAGTTTTGTGGCAGCTTTTCCTCTTCATAAAAGTTTGGTTGTATTCTTTGTTATAACGGGTATATAAATAGCATAGTAAATAAATAAGCAATAAAATGTCAACCGTTTTCTTTTTGTAGTTCTATAATTTCATGAATGCAACAAACTATAGTTATTTTATATATAGTATATAACTATATATAAAACTTAATAGGCTGTTATCTTCATTTTAAGGATCGAGGTTTTGTGGCTCCAGATTTATTTTATTTGGTGGGAGAGGGGCCGAAAATGGCTCTTTTGATAGTAAAGGTTGCAGACCCCTGCACTAGGTTATGTATGCGACAGTGTTTTACGTGGGTCCTTCATGGAGCAACTACAATGTCCCTAAGATGAACTATAGCCTACAAAAAGCGCATCTTAGATACTTCGCCCCTGTGCTGTTACGGTGTTGTTTCATATCCTATATATAAACTAGGGATGGGCATTTTAGGCGATATCACTATTCGAATATTCTATCAAAAATATTTTGGTTAATGGAGTAACCGAAATAAAAATGTTATATGAAAAAAAAGATCTACATAGAATTTTATTTATTTAAAAAAAGATTTGAGCTATAGCGCACTTCTAATGTAGCCTGAAGGGCTTCCGTGATCTGGCCTTCGCGAAATAAACATATTCCTTTTCCAATTTCTGAACATTTCTTACTCTGACACATTTGGACAGATTTTCTCTGATCTCTGAGCGCTATCAAGCGCATGTGTTTGTATCGGTAATCCAGCGCACTAGCATTGAGTGCTCTCGTGCCTTCAGTTGGCGCGCTGCCTGCAAGTTTAAACTACGAACTACGATTTGGAAAGCACAGAAAATGTATCTAATGCATTGAAATTGTGCTTTTTCTTTCAACTTTTTACTTATTTCAATGGCATTGGTGTACACGTTAAAATAGCTAATGAATAATATTTAAATTTACTTTAGGCAGAAACATAAATCAATAACTGCAGCTATATTCTAATACCTACATCATTTCGAATAATCGAATATTCGAATAATCATGCCCATCACTAATATAAACATGGGCAAGCCGGAGACATATATTAGCCTACTTAATTACCAAGGTTGGAATTTAAATGAAAAAAAGGAATATAGGTTACCTGTCACAAAAGTGAAACGGAATGTCACATTGAGAATGGTTTCTCACGTCCTCCTCCCCCTATCAACATGCATTTCCATGAATCCCAATTAAAATGATTGTATGAAATAGCCTAATTGTTAAAGTTATGCGTTTATGTTAGGCATACACATCTACTACGACACTTTCTGTAATCTACTGTTACATTTAATAATTCTTCAGTTTCAAACATGTTGAAAACATATAAGCAGATTAGCAATTGAGGGCATAACATACGATGTAAAATGCTTAATGAACAACTATATGATCTGCATCCCTTGTCGGTCATGTCGATCGTTTTGTGAAAGGCTGAATTGTGCTTTAAATGTTGCTGCTGGCATCTTCTTCTTTACTTTTGTAAAGGATGGTCCAGTTTATCCAATGCTAAAGTACACAAGTTAGGAAGCACCTTTCATTAGCACTTAGAGATTTCGAACATCTCATCATGGCCGATACTTCCAGGTCATTTCACTCAGTTAGGAACCTTCTTAAGCAAAATAAAGAATTGGAACGTTATTGTTGATTGTGCTAGCTATAGGCAGTGATCACGAGTGTTCTGCATGTCTTCTTAGCGACGGTTAGGAAAAGTAATTACACCAAGCAAATGGTTGGGGTCGCCAACATCACCAATTATCTTACAGATAAACTCTAGTAACTTTAATGCTAATGGTGTAATGTTTGACCCGCCTATAAATTGAAGCACTTTGTTTTGCCCCCTAAAGAATTGGGCCGAGGGAAAAGTATTTTCATTGCGAAAAATGCAATCTCTGTTTAGCCGGCGACCTGCGAGGAAACCACAAGGTAATTAAAAGATTGTCAACCATTTTACTGTTGTCGATATGAAACTCATGATCTTTATAATATTTGTACATCTATTACTACTACTTGATAAAATTGACTGCTTGGAGTATTATCATGTGTATGACTGTTTCATTTCAGTGTGTTGAGAATGTCTCTAGACAGAACTGCCCAGTGTGTATGGAGGTAAGTAAGCAAACAGAAAGGATTGTGGATTTTAGTATTGATTGGCAAGCATGTTTGTTGTGTGTTTTATGGGAATACTCAGCATGTTATGTTTTCATTTGGTTCAGGATATCCACACGTCAAGAATAGGAGCTCACGTTCTCCCATGCGGCCATCTTCTACATAAGTAAGACTATTGCCTATGATTCTTGCATGTTTGCTCTTGGTGATATGTAGAATCGGACTGTTAACATGTTGGACTATTTGTTTTCTCTTGTATTTTTAAGGACATGTTTTGATGACATGGTTAGAACTGGGTAAGTCCAACTGTTGCTATCATTGTCAGTTGATGCAGCCATATATTACAAAAGAGAGGAACCATTTGAGATAACATTACAATTAATATTATTTCAGTGCGTATCGTTGCCCGCTATGTATGCACTCTGCATGGGACATGGTGGACCACTGGGATCAGATAGACAAGGAAATTTCCCAGTCACCAATGCCCATGGAGTACCAGGATGCTACAGTTAAGGTGTGGTGTCTTTAATATTCTGCATTCATATTTGTATTAAGAGATATAAAGTAACTACCTAACAACTCTTCTAAATATTATCATTATAATTTTTTGAGCTTCATGTAAAGATTCCTTCTGTCTTCTTCCTTGATGTCAGATTATATGTAACGACTGCCAGACCCACTGTATAGTGCCGTTCCACGTGCTGGGCATGAAGTGTAACGGCTGTGGCTCCTACAACACGGCCCAGGACGGAGGGCTGATGCAGCAACCCCTAGAGCGGCCTCAGGAGCAGCCTCCAGAGGCGCAGGAGCCCGCCACAGACACTGCGCCAGAGCAGCAGCCTTAGGCCCAGTGACAGTATACTGGGAATTTCTTCCCTAAACCGACTCTTTATTGTGACACTCTCCACTAGATGTCTCCTCTATCCAGAGAACAGACTTTGAATGGGAAATCTTAAGTGCTCCTCTGTATTCTGATCTAAATTTGCCGTGATTATACCAATTTTTTTAAATGCATTAGGCTAGGTTATTTCCTATGCTTATTCACTTTCATAATGCATAGTGGTAAGTCCACAAGGCTCCCATCTATTTTTTATGTATGGCATGTTTAGCCAGCGAGTTCTTATCTCAAACTTTAAGCACCATCTGTGTGTCTATCATCAGGTGTTAAAGATACAATACCCTTTGAAATGGTGATTCTCAGTCTTTAGCTCTGGTGTTTAAATATAAGCATAGCTACAAAACCATTGGAACTTAATAGCAGTTGAATTTGGTACTAACAAATCCAAGACGGATGTGATATTGATGTATTTGGTAATTTCAACGAGAAATGATAACAGGAATGGTAGATTATATTATCGCCTTTTGTGTCAAATATTAATGCACAAGGTCTGTGAAACTCATAGCACTGTAGAAATGTAAGTAAAGCAAACATGGTTGTGAGATTGACATGTATCGATATTATTTTAGCTCGATAATTCATGTAGGCATTCTTTCAACGGTGGACATTGACAGCACAAAGACACTCTTATGTCTTGAAAAATGGCTGTGCCATGGGATATTTTTAAGGAATGAATATCTAGCCAGTCTAGAGGTACATTTGTGTAACGGGCAGTAGGCGTATAATAACTAATTTAAAAGTGCCTTTCTAGTTACCACTTTACAAATAAAAGGAATCATAGGTGCATGCACAGCTGGAATAGCTACTTGTCTGTACTGTGGGAATGTGAATAATCGGAACTTTGCATTTGCGTTTCCACAATAGTTCTCAAAGGATGTATCCAATGAGGTTTGAAAATGTCTAGCCTAGTAAACCTGTAACTTCCTGTGAAACAAATGCACAGAACTAAGAGTAAATTGTGTGTTTAGAAAAAAAATATTATGATTGGACAGCTGAGCTACAGACGGGTGACAAATTAAAGGAAAACCCAACATAAAGTGTCTCAGTAAGGTGTTGGGCCACCACGTGCCGCCAGAACAGCTTCAATGCTACAAGGCTCTGGAACTCTACGGAACTCTACTGGAAGGATGGAACACCATTCTTCCAAAATGTATTCCCTCATTTGGTGTTTTGGTGATGGTAGTGGAGAGCGCTGTCTTAACACGTCGGTCCAAAATCTCCCATAAGTGTTCAAATGGGTTGAGATCTGGTGACTGCGAAGGCCATAGCACATGATTCACTTCATTTTCATACTCATCAAACCATTCAGTGACCCCTCGTGCCCTATGGATGGGGGCATTGTCATCCTGGAAGAGACCACTCCCATCAGGATAGAAATGTTTCACCATAGGATAAAGGTGATCACTCAGAACAACTTTGTATTGATTTGCAGTGACCCTTCCCTCTAAGGCAGGGGTCTGCAACCTTTACTATCAAAAGAGCCATTTTTGGCCCCTCTCCCACCAAATGAAATAAATCTGGAGCCACAAAACCTATTTGACCCTTAAAATGAAGATAACACAGCATATAAAGTTTTATATATAGTTATATACTATATATAAAATAACTATAGTTTGTTGCATTCATGAAATTATAGAACTACAAAAAGAAAACTGTTGACATTTTATTGCTTATTTATTTACTATTTGTATACCCGTTATAACAAAGAATACAACCAAACTTTTATGAAGAGGAAAAGCTGCCACAAAACTAGCTGCAGTTGTTGAGTTTGGAGACTTTTGATCCACTTCATAAACGTACATTTGCTCTGCTCAGCTCTCCGCAGCAGTTCCGAAATCCCCTTTTAGGTTCATCTCCAGCTTGGAACTT
>JAVQIZ010203797.1:0-10537 GCA_036023535.2 Galaxias brevipinnis
CATACTTGGAGTATAGTCGTATGCAGTGACCACGTGCATTCTGCATGTCTTCTTTGCGATGGTTAGGGAAAATAATTACAGCAAGCAAACTGTAGAGGCAGCCAAAACCACCTCTTATAAGAAACTATACCTACAGCTGCTTTAAAATGTTATCCACCACACACTGTTTGTTCTTTTAGATTTAAAGCATATGGCAAAAACATTTTTGAAATGCTTATGCTTTATAGTATTTGTGTCATGGAGGTATTTATTTTACTACATTTTGTCTAAATTAGTTTGCTGAAAACATTTCATGAACAGGAAGCTACCTCCTACCTACTAATAGTCAGACATGTAGAAAGAGCAGCCATTCATCATGAAATAAGTTGGCCGTGAGTAAACGATTAAGTAACTGAGAAACAGTGAGGATGAGTACCATGTACTTTCATTTCATAGTATCCATTGAAGAAAATTTAAAAAACCAGTTCTGTGTGTGTGTATGTGTGTGCGTGTATGCATGAGTATTCCACGCATCTGTAAATATGTCAAAGTTATTGTCGCTGCACAGGAGCTGCAGAGGCTTGGCCTATGTAAGTAGGTAGAACACCATGCCCGCGATCCAAAACAAACCAAGATGGGTGTTTTCCAGGAATGTGTAGCCCAGGCCCAGCTGGTGTGTGTCACTTTGTGGAGCGTTCCCCAGGGTGATGAGTCACTCACAAAGGTTCCACCTTGTCAATATTTGTATCCTTTGTAGACATTGAAGGATGGAGCTGACTCGCATACCAAAGTGGTGTGTCATCATCACACACCATGTAATCTTTCTCTGCGCACAAACCGTGAGCTGCATATGTGCGCACGTACGCTGCCTGTACACTCGTGTTCCTGCCGCCGAGCGTGCGCATGCGTGCGGTAAGAACCACGATTGCTTCCGCCATCTCAAACCCGCAGTCACCTGTGACCTTAATAGTTAGTTCAAGCAAAATGCGTGTCTCGTACTCCAGTGACCAAGAGTGTTATACCAAGAAAGACAGCCAAACTCAAATTGGCTTCCATGTCTTGTTGTTTTGCTTGCATGAGGCTTAAGTGGGTGTAGAGCTCTGAGACCAGTTGCAATCCTCTCACAATGGAGTACAAGGTCATTACCATCCGTCAAAGCGAAGGCTCCACCTTTCACACAGAGAGGGAGAACTGGCTTGATTCCTGTTGTAAACCCTTGACGTTACACAGCACATTTTTCCTTTATTGACGGTAATGCCTGGATGATATTGCAATCATGAAGTGGCTTATGAGTTGTGTGCAGAGTGGATGGCATCGATCCAAAGCTCTTTGAAATTTTTTTCAGCGCCGGGGTGTCCACCTCTGCTGTCAATCTTCACTCTCCACTGCAGCCTTCAGACTCCTAGCCATGGTGTTGATATGTTTCTCTGCAGCCTACAGACTCCTATAGCCATGGTGTTGATATGGGTTTCTCTGCAGCCTACAGACTCCTAGCCAGGCTGTTGATATGTGTTTCTATGCAGCCTGTAGACCCCTATCGCCAGGGTGTTGATATGTTTCTATGCAGCCTACAGACTCCTATAGCCAGGGTGTTGATATGTGTTTCTCTGCAGCCTACAGACTCCTAGCCATGGTGTTGATATGTGTTTCTCTGCAGCCTACAGACTCCTATAGCCAGGCTGTTGATATGGGTTTCTCTGCAGCCTACAGACTCCTAGCCAGGCTGTTGATATGGGTTTCTATGCAGCCTGTAGACCCCTATAGCCAGGGTGTTGATATGTGTTTCTCTGCAGCCTACAGACTCCTATAGCCAGGCTGTTGATATGGGTTTCTATGCAGCCTACAGACTCTTTAGCCATGGTGTGGATATGTGTTTCTATGCAGCCTGTAGACCCCTATAGCCAGGGTGTTGATATGGGTTTCTATGCAGCCTACAGACTCCTATAGCCAGGGTGTTGATATGTGTTTCTATACAGCCTACAGACTCCTATAGCCAGGGTGTTGATATGTGTTTCTCTCCAACCTACAGACTCCTAGTACCTAAGTGCTTTACTCCAATGCAGCCTAAATACTGTTTGTCCTAGCATTGGATGCCACAGCCATTGAAAGCCATGTGCAGAATACTCGTGGTCACTGTATATCGCTAGCATGATCAAAGACTATACTCCAAGTACGGGCATCTCTTCCCGATTTAGTGATGCACTTCCTTGTGCCATAAAGCAATTTGTCACAGTTTCGCGGGAGACCCTGTCCGGTGGCAGACCTTTTTAGTGTTAAATATTGAGACTTCAAGAGGACTGATCTGATTTTTTTTCATTATCCCATAGATATTACAATATGCTATCAGAAGAAATGTATTGATAATGTATCTGTTTTATATAAAAAAGTTGCCTACAGTAACTAGTACTACTATTGAATAATAAAAAATTACAGAAAACACACATAGAGGTTTAGTTGTGGGCAACATGGCCACCAAACAGCTGGCCTCTATACACCTCTATGCCACCGAGTTACCCAGAGAAAACGTGTATGCTTTCAGGTTTATCGTGACCGTTAATGAGGTGAATACCTAACCTTTTAGCCAGAGGCTTGTTCTCAGCGCAGTGCAGTATGTAAACAAGGAGCGATTTGGATTGGTGCGTTCTCGTCTACATTATTTCCACATGCTTAATGCACTGAATCACACTCATCCCTCCATTCCTGTTTCAACTGCCCTGGTTTTGAAAAGTGGAAAGCCACTCAGGAGAAAGTGGGCCTGTACTTCACATGTCTGTTAATGCCCCCCTCCCCCCCCTCTCTCTCTCTTTGCCTCTTTCTTTGTATCTCCCTCCCGTTCTCTCTTTCTCTTTCTGCCTCTCTCTCTCTCTGCCTCTCTCTGCCTCTCTCCCACTCTCTCTCTCTCCCCCTCTGGCTCAGTTGTTGTTGAACTTGTCCTGTTTGTTTGATGCACATTCCTCTCTGTCATCGAGCTCAGCTGTACATATTGTTGCCTCAGTCCTGTTCTATTAATAGAACCAAGGCTCCGAGGAACCCTGGGATCCTCCCTGCGTTCGTCTCCACCTCGCTGTGGACGTGAGCGTGGCCTGGCTGGGGACTGGACTGTTGTGCTCCGCGGACTGCGCTGTTCGTCCTGTAAGGGAGTGCCTCCTCTGCTGGGAAGCCTGGAGGTGGTTGGAGCCCGGAGGTATGGCAGGGTTGGCGGAGTGGATGATGGAAGAGAGGTTGACCCAGAGAGGATGTTAAGTTGGTTGGTTGACTCAGGTATGTCATAAAGAACTGCGTTAAAGGTATGTGGAGATCCCACCCTCCTCCTTCCCTCTCTCTTTCTCCCTCCATATCTCCATTTGCTCCCTCCCCCTCCTTCCATCCCATCCTTCACCTGGCTGTGACACCGGCCCGGTGACACAGTCTGTTGTGGAGCCCAGTGTATGACTATGCAAACACCGCAGAGTATTGCAAACATTTGAATGTGCGTGTTGAGCGTGCCAGTGTAGGTTTGTGTGTTGAGTATGTATGTGTGTGTGTGTGTGTGTGTGTGTGTGTGTGTGTATGTGTATGGGTGGTTCATCTGGGTGTGCAAGCAAGATTAAGTGTGTGTGTGTGTCCATGTTTGTCTATCGGTCTAAATTTAGAACAGGCCTGCACTGTGTGAATGCAGAATGCAGTAAGAGCGCTAAATTTATGAGACCAATAGTGTAAACAGCGGAGTTCCAATTCAAAAGCACGTCTGGGTTTCACTCAAATCTAACCCACTCTGGCTCACGAGACAATTCCCGTGCGCCCTCCCTCTCACTGAACAAAAAGACATCTGAGCTACGCGGAGAGGCAGGAAAAATCACAGCTCTCTCAAAGCACCAGCGCGCTCCGGTTTCAGATGTCTTTGACAATCGGAGTGGAGTGGAGTGTACGCTACGCATAGCCTCCAGTGCTATTCAGTATTGTTTAATATTGCTGTCGTGTACGTCCAGTAGACATTGAAGCGGCAAACTGGATATGTTAAAGCCACGAGCTTAAGAAAGAGACTATATTGAAGGATATATTGAAACGAAGATTCGACTGAGCTGCGCTGTGGATGCGTAATGACTTGACGCACGGTGTTGATGTTGTAAATTGCTTTAATTTCACTCTCAATTGAGAGATTTCGACGTGTGAACTTTTACATAAAGACTTAAAGTACTAAAATAGCGCACTTAAAAGGTCTGGTTCAAGGTCTGGAGTACAGTTGAAATTGGTTTCCGTCTTCTGGATAACAGTGGAACTTTCGCTTACCAACCGACCATCATCAAAAAGGATCATTGGGTCAACTGCCCGAAGAAACTTTGTGATAAACATACACGACATATAGGCACAGGCGCGCTGTTTATGCATTAATCAAGTAAATGTTTGGAGGCATGACTGAACAGGACGTAGAAGGTAAGGGATCTGCGTGCCAGCCAGATAAACATGTTTTTTTTCTTTCATTGAGTTAATTGCTGACAGTCTCATTCATATCTGACTAGACAGTAATCATCAAGAAATGTAATTACATGTATTTGAGGGACACTCTCTGTCTCTGTCCTTCTCTGTGTCTTTAGAAAGCCCAATTGAGCATAAATACTTAATTAATATTTTCTTTACAAATTTGTTTTAAAATGTTTCCCATGATTCAAACGCATAAGGCCTACCACAAGTATGTATGCAATTCTATTATTCCTGCGTAAGCCTAAATAGCCTGGAAGGTCTATAGCTTTGTATGTACAGGTGAACAATTGCTTAAGATGTATGTACACATTCTCGCTCTATGTGCAGGGTGGTGAAGCTTTGCGCAGACACAGAAAGGATTTGTTGGAGAGCGGAGAGAACAGGCTTGGCCGCGCAGAGGGAGGCGCCTTTCGCGTTCCTCTTAAACCACAAGTCTTTGAACAGGATATTTTTTCATGTTCCTTTCAGCAGAAGAGAACATACCCTGAAAAGTTAGAAGCTTGGGAATAATGTGTTTTTGAATGGACCGCGCAGAGTGGATACTCGCCGCCAAAGACATGCTCCACTGCCCACAAAGAGCTAAAGGGTCTGACCTTGCCGGCGCGCGCTCAGACCGGACCAATGCGCATGGAATTGCCGGTAACGCACAATTACATTGAATTAAAAAATACAAAACATGTATTTCGTTTCACATTTTCACGTTTATTAATATGTTATGTTAGGTACTCCCTCTACCTTTAGAATGTATTGTTTCTAGTTGTTGTTTGCCGTGAACGCAGGAGTCCCGAGCCATCGTTAGTCACGCCGCTGTTGTCTTAGTGTTTGCTGTGACAACAATCTAATGGTTGTTTGATCTGTTCAATGGATTTTTTTTTTCCACCTGAGCTGCTTTTGTCGAGCTCAAACTCACTGTGCGCTCACACCTGGCACCTGTTTATAGGCCTGAAAGTTTGTGTCACGACGACCTTAAACTCTTACTCACTTTAGTGTTCATGTTGCTGGGTGCATTTGTGCTCCGGATCTTTGAAAGTAATCTAAAAGTAAGTCATTTTTTTAAAAAGGGTAACAAGTAGCATTTCATTGAAAGTAGTTTATTGAAATCAAATAACATAAAATAATACCAATAATTGAAACATAATAATAATTTGTGTGCATTTGATAACCACAATTTAAAGCTAAGAATTCAGTGTGAGAGAGAGAGAGAGAGAGAGAGAGAGAGATTTCAGATTTGTACCCGAAAGTAAACAGTGGCCGACAGCTTTTTCTCTTGCCTCTCTGACAGTGAAAATATCTCCAAACTGGATTTCCTCGACTTACCACAGCCATTTCGGCTTCCCCCAAAACCCGCTGTGTGGCAAAGTGCTCCCATGCATTCTTACCCTCATGTAACAGCTGTGTGTTGGGCTCTAAGATGACCTCTGGGTCACTCTGAACAAAGGTACTGGTCCAAGACTACTGACCAATTATGAACAGAGAGCCAAAATGTACTGCTGTTAGCCCCTCTACTACCCCACGTGTTCATTCATGGCCTATATCTTCTGTCTGTAAAGTCTAATAGGCTCAAATGTAAATATGATATCTGAACACAGCATGCCATGCGTTATGAGTTGGTTTAAAACAGGTGGCTACTCTTGTTTCAATCACAACAGCGTGGGTTTGTTTATTGAGTCAGACCGGAGATGCTGTGCCACAAGCCTCCATCTTAGCTGCAGGAGGAGGAGAGGTACTGAGGTATCTCACACTCCCCCGCCGAGGCCGCCACTGGTTCCATTTCCTGCTGTCAAAGGTCACGAGGTCACGGGGTCGACAGTCCCCCGGTTTGGGGTCAGATCAACCGTCAACTGGACTGGCGCGTTCTATTTTACGACCGGCTCCGTCTGTGTGGTCCAGTGTGTTTTAACTAGCATGTGGTTTACGAGTCGGAGCCTGCTGGGCGGGTGGAGGTGTGTGTGTGTGTGTGTGTGTGTGTGTGTGTGTGTGTGTGTGTGTTGTTTACTTTAGACCCACGTGTGTCTCGTATTTGATATATTTCATTGCTTCGTTTATTGGTTACTTTGCTCTTTATTATGTCATTATACAGAAAGGTTTCTTTCTACTATTATAATACTACTTTGACTCAGAGCTGATAGTTTCCATCGTTTTATTCTCTTTTCCAATCTGTTGCCCCCCTTCTGGATTGTAATTCCAAATGTGAGGAGATGTACTTGCACGGTCACACTGTTTAGTGCAAGTTTACAGAGTACCCCCGTATGTCCCAGATTATTATATTGTTTTGAGTCCCCTTTGATGTAGAAAATACTGTGGGTGAAGTTCAGACCCACAAATACAACACCGACCCAAATTATTCCTGTTCTCACGGCAACCAGCCTGAACAGCAAGGTTCATGTCAGTTCAGTTCGGTTCGGTTTGGTTTGTTTTGCCGCTCGGCAGTGAAAACGCTCAAAACCAAACTGTCGATGGCATGGAAGAATCTATTAGTCTCCAAAGTGATCCTTGGCCTTGAAAGTGTGTCTAAAATTACTGGGTAATGTTACTCTGATGTGTGTGTGTGTGTGTGTACCCGAGTGTGTGTGTGTGTGTGTGAGTGAGGGTCAGGGAGAGAGAATGCAGTCAATGGGGGAGATTGATCACGCACCATAGAGTGGCCCGAGGGCAACTTCCAATCTGGAACTGCTTTGGGGAGGCGGTGAGGCTCCTCAGCTCCTCTGGGGCAAACTCAAGGAGGCATGATCTGACTCAGAGGAATTTCAACCTGTTTCAATGTAGTCTCTGAGACACACACTTTTAAAAACACGTGCAAACACATACACACACAGACACATACATATACAGTATATGTGTGTGTATGTGCGTGTGTTAACAGTATATAGACATGTTTTCATCATGGAGTTGTTTCTGTCTTGCTCGTATCGATACAGAGACAATTGGTCTGTCTGTAGTGTTGTTAATCTTCTTACAGTAAATGTCTAGTTCCTGATTGGTTTGCCCGGCCGCACTTTGGAATGGTCCGAGTTGAAAGAGTTTCACCGTAGAACAAAGTGGTGACGGCTTAGTACAGTTAGAGAAACTGCTGATGAAACAGACAGAGGAAAACTCGGTCTTTATCGCACAATCTCACTATCAAACAACTAAAAAAGAGCCTAACTCTCTCTCTCTCTCTCTCTCTCTCTCTCTCTCTCTGAAAACAGAAAGAATGTTAAGTAGCTGTGTTTCAGCTCTGTTGTGTTCCTTGTTTTGTTGTCGATGTGATAAACAGTCTCTTTCTGAAATTAGTGGGTCCGATCCATTCATCATGGTGTCTGGGTGCTTTGAAGGGTTTGCTCGTTACAGCCAGGGCCAGACTGGGCCAGCCGGGAGTGGGCAACGAGCAAAAGAACTCGCCCCACCGGCAGGAGACACTAATGGGCCAGCGGAACTTTCTCTGACTTGACACAATTTAGGAACTTAATCTGAAGAACAAAGGAGGAGGAGGAGGAGGAGGAAGAAGGGCTAGTTGTAATGGGAGGAGTGTGGAATTGGGGGAAGTGTGTGTGTGTGTGGGTGTGTGTGTGTGTGTGTGTACAAAGTACAAAGACGCGCACCCACACCCACACACACACACACACACACGTTAGGCACAAACATCAAATTGAAGATTTAGAAGGCATCAATGCTTTCCCTCCTCTTTTTAGTCCCTTTCTATTGTCTATTCTCTCCCTCTCCCCCTCTTCCTCCCCCTCCTCCACCTCCTCTGTGCACTCGTTGAGATTGAATAAGAGGCTTCGATGGAGCTCACCAACCCTGTCACGTGAAGCCCTCCCCTGCTACGCCGTTCACCTCGTTCCCATTTAAGGTGAGGTTCCCGATGGAGTGTGTTCCCTCTCACAGTGACTCCCTCTTACTAAACGCTCCATCACCCTGGAAGTGGGGTGAGAGTGGGGACACGGACTGGGGAGCGGACCGACAGAGGGAACCACGGGATGAAGCATACGGGGACGGATATTAAGACGGATGTGGGGTACTGGCGAAGTGTGTGTGTGTGTGTGTGTGTGTGTGTGTGTGTGGTTGGGGGGGGTAGGTGTGTGGACGGAGTTGCTAGGAGATTCCTTTATTAAGTTAAATTATTATTCATAAGAAAATATTCCTTGGTACATTGACGTATGTTTTCATTCATTCATTCATTCATAAATTCATTCAGATGTAAGAAAATACAAAAGACAGAAAGAAAATCCGAAAGAAAAAAAAAACGCGATTTCTATCGCTGCTTGTTGCTCCTTCCAACGACCGCTAACAGTTTAACACCAATAAATCCCCTCGTCTCTCATCCACGCACGGATGAACAGAGATTAAGTGTATCCCCTTCACTGGGCAGCTGGTCACATTGTGTCCGAACCCGCGGACCCGTAGTGTCGGAGGCGAAGCGCGCTGAGACTTCGCCTCTCATTTTGTCAAACAGGTCACATGGCCCCACAAGCACTTCCCTGAAGGATAGTCCTGCCGTGTAATTGGTGCCAAGATGGTGTCAGCTGAACTTTCCAGCATCCCCAAAGCCTTCTAATCCTGTCCAAGGTTTAAGTGGCTCGCATTTAACGTTTAATGTGGAAACATTACGCCACGATGGAGTCTGATCGCGAGGGCTGTAGGCAGGTTGTACTGGGAACCAGTAAGGAGATGGAGGAGGACGGGATGGCCGTGTGTCTCTCTTTTCCTCTCTCTTCCCGTTTTCTTTCACTCCGCTCTCTGTTTCTCCCTATCTTACCCTCAGTCCTTCTCCTGGTTTACCCCTTTTAAATTGTGCGTACATGTGCGTACGTGCGTGTGCGTGCGTTTGAGAGCACAAGAGCATGGGCCGTTCTGTCTTTCTTTCAGTCTGTGTTTCTCTTTCTTTCTCTTTCTCTCTTTCTCGCCTGGCAGAACCAAGTCAAGTGTGCTTTTGATTTACAGTCGACCCTTTCCAAAAGATCCCCAAGAATTCACTCTAACGTCCATCCCTTCACACCGACTTGCCGGTGATAGAGAGTACGGTGCGACACGCCTAAGTCTTCCTCGCAACAGTGGCTGGGAAAGGGCTTAGCCGAAGGTGCGAGTGGGATATTGTTAATCCCGAGCCTGCTACTTCAAACACTCTCAAACAAACCCTAAGTACCTCCTAAAACACCTCTTTAAAGACATTAGCTGCCGTTTGGTTTTGACCTCGTTGGTCTCGTGGAGTGAAGATGGTAGCCCTGGAGCACCAGTCAGAGGGAAGTGAATTACGGGTTTTAAAGGAGTGTTCTGTGGTTGCTGGGCAACCGGAGGCTTTTGTTTGGTTTAACGGTTTCTTCTGATTGCCTCCACATTACCCCTCCTGCTCCGGGGCGATAAATTCAGTGACAGAACTCAAATTCAACTTTGACCTCTTCGCTACGGGCAGTGGCGGTAGCGCATGGAGTTCGTTCCGGGCTTGTTCAAAGTTCCCGTGGCTAAATGCTTATTTCACCTCTCCGAGAGAGGAACACCACCTTTGATCAGGCAATCGGCTGAAAGTGAACTTAGAGCTCCTCATAGTTTGTCGCCATTCACTTGTACTAGCAATCCTAAATGATTTTCCTCACATAATCATTTAACGTCTATGGAGTAAATAATTTTGAGTAACCAGATATTAACTTATGAACTTGAGATAGAATTTCGTCCTACAAAACTAAAAACCAAAAACATACATCTTTAAGAAATAAACACTCAATCGGGAATGCTTTCTTAGAGGCGTTTTTAACAGGGACTGGTTGAACTGATCTCCCACATGCCTAACTCATGCTGACCCATTAGATCCCCTAATAGTCAAACAATGTTCTGCATTTCCTTGTGGAGGCGTACCACCCGGTGTTGGACTGAACGGCCGTATTCCGTATCACTTGCCAGTCAGCGCTAGGTCCTGAGCGAGAGCTGCAGTATGAGGTCATAGACCTCATCGTCTCCTCCGGGAGACCCGCGTCCACACCTCTGATTGCTGCCGGCCAGGAGACACCCACGCGCAGACAGACAGACAGACAGACAGACAGACAGACAGACAGACAGACAGACAGACAGACAGACAGACAGACAGACAGACAGACAGACAGACAGACAGACAGACAGACAG
>JAVQIZ010203799.1:0-11677 GCA_036023535.2 Galaxias brevipinnis
AAGTCATTATGACAGTCTGACTTTTATTAGAGACTGAGGTGAAGTCATTATGACAGTCTGACTTTTATTAGAGACTGAGGTGAAGTCATTATGACAGTCTTTGACTTTTATTAGAGACTGAGGTGAAGTCATTATGACACAGTCTTTGACAATCTCATTCACTCAGAAACCTAAGTGGCCTGTGTGTGTGTGTGTGTGTGTGTGTGTGTGTGTGTGTGTGTGTGTGTCTGTGTGTGTGTGTGTGTGTGTGTGTGTGTGTGTGTGTGTGTGTGTGTGTAGATCTCTCGTCCCAGGTACAGCAGTCCATACTCGTGGCCCCTCAACCATATCCTAGCCTATCAGAAGCAGTGGGAGGTCCGCAAGAAGATGGCTGCTATTGGCTGGGCCAGCAAGAACATAGAGCAGGTTAGCAACTAACCTAACCTTAACCACTCTCTCACACTCATCGCTAAGAGTAGATCCCTCTTCAGAAAAGCAAGGGAATGTCATTTTGGACAGCTATAATCCTTAATGAAACCCTCCTCTCCCCTCCTCTCCTCTCCTCTCCTTTCTTCCTCTCCTCTCCTTCGTCTGTGGTTAGGTGTATGAGGATGTGAGTCAGTGCTGTCAGGCGTTGTCTCAGAGGCTGGGGACTCAACCCTACTTCTTCAACAAACAGTACGTACACACATTCACCATCCATCCCTTCATCCTTCCATCCATCCACCTCTTCTTTGATCCTCCATGGTTTTACTGTTCAGCTCTTTGAATGGATGTAGATGTCCTCTGTGAGACCTGTAGCTGCTCTCATACAAACTACACTGAGTCTGTGTTCTCTGCTCTGAACACTGAGATGATACCTCAGGTCTCTGTGTCCCCTGTCCCCTGGCAGACCCACAGAGCTGGACGCGCTGGTGTTTGGGCACCTGTTCACCATCCTGACCACCCCGCTGACCAGCTCTCTGCTGGCTGAGAGGGTGAAGAGCTACAGCAACCTGGTCAGCTTCTGCCGCCGCATTGACGATGCCTACTTCAAGGACCAGAGCTCCTAGGTCCTCCTCTCTTCCTCTCATACACCTTCTCCTCCTCTCATACGCCTTCTCCTCCCGCTCCCTCTCTTCCCTCCATCCTACCTCCACTCCCCTCTACATCCGTCACAGAGCGTATGGATCATTGATCCCCCCCCCCCCTTCCAGGCCCTGTGTATTGATGCCATAAAGTCGGAGAGACTGGAACTAATGTCTTCTCCTTTGTTATGTGTAAAATATGAGACGATGCAATTCATTATTTTCAAGTTTAATTTTGTTATTTTTCACGGTTGTTGATTTTTCCTCTGCTATAATCTGTGTGAATAGGAAGTGCCTACTCAACAAAAAAATAAAGTATGATTTCAATGTGATGATTTATTTAATTCATATGATTTGTGGAAAGATGTGGATGGATTTGGAAATTTTTCAACAGAACTAAACAGATTATTTAGTTTATTAATGTAGTTTAAAATGTTACAGTAAGATGATGTTTTCCTTTTCCCAGTGTGTGTGGATTTAATGTCACATTTAATGTCTTTCCTTTGGGCCGTGGGCGTGTGGGAGCATCAGGGAACGCTGGATGTTTACGTTTCAGCCGACAGAAAAGGGCTGGAATGATGATGAATAGAAAGTCCACTTTACTTCAGCTGGGGCCTCTGTTTGGTGTGTCTGAAGATGGGGGCTAAGGTGTGTGATATCGAACACACACACATACAAAACACACAAAAATATACACACATTCAAACATACACTTACACAAAAATATACACACATACAAACACACAATAATATACAAACGCACATACAAAAATATACACATACAAACACACAGCCGGATAGGAAGGTCATTATGGATGATTAGAGGCTTTTCAAAGACCATGAGACGTGTGTGTGTGTGTGTGTCAGTGTGTCAGACAAGCTCAAGGTACAACGTTCTGTCTGCTCACCTCATCTTGCCCTCTGATCGTGCTTTTGTGAGTGTGTGTGTGTGCGTGGTTGGCCTTCAGCCTGAGGTTATATTTCTTGCTTCCGGCGATGGCAGTGTTTGCACTTTGACCCTTTCGGACAGTGACATCATGACTGATTACCTGCTGGGGGTCGTGCGGTGGAATGTCAGAGTTCATCACCAGGGCAACACATAGAGCAGACAGAAAAAAAGAAGAGAGACAAAAAGGAGAGAGAGGAAAACAAAAGTTTAGTTTCTCAAGGAGTGAACACTCATCCAGTGATCATAGGTGGCGCCATGGAACTTCAAAGCGCCTTAAACTGCGGCTGTGCAGCGAAGAAGCTGTCAACCACAGTGCTTCACCAACCAGCATCCTTTCTCTGCTTTGTCATAGAGAACAGGACTCTTCTCTTGACCTGAGGGATAAATGTTTGGGTGTTGAAGATGAGGGAGAGGGGTGAAAGCAGAGAAGTTTGTCATTATAGCTCATTCAAAGGCTCTGTGAGATCATTATTAGATGTAGTTTTGCCGTGGTCCCACCATTGCCTGTTGGAAAGTGTTGGAACTCAGGTCCAGAGTCTTTTGACCTGCAGAGGTTGCTATCAGACATGGCTGTGTGGAGACTACCTATAATAATAATAATCTATACTACCAGGCCGAGCAGCCAGACAGCTCTCAAGGGCTACATACACACAGGCAGAAGGACTAGTCCTGCTTAGCCCTCTAGTGGGTCAAGACTACTGATTAGCCATGCTTGGTCCTGTAGTTCATACTATGTTACTGACTAGCCCTGCTTGACCCTGTAGTGGATACTATGTTACTGACTAGCCCTGCTTGACCCTGTAATGGATACTATGTTACTGACTAGCCCTGCTTGACCCTGTAATGGATACTATGTTGCTGACTAGCCCTGGTTGACCCTGTAGTGGATACTATGTTACTGACTAGCCCTGCTTGTCCCTGTAATGGATACTATGTTGCTGACTAGCCCTGGTTGGCCCTGTAATGGATACTATGTTGCTGACTAGCCCTGTTTGGCCCTGTAATGGATACTATGTTGCTGACTAGCCCTGCTTGGCCCTGTAGTGGATACTATGTTACTGACTAGCCCTGCTTGTCCCTGTAATGGATACTATGTTGCTGACTAGCCCTGTTTGGCCCTGTAATGGATACTATGTTGCTTACTAGCCCTGCTTAGCCCTTATTGGCCCCCATTGGCCCTGCAGTGTAACCAAGGCAACTAACTAGCCCTTGGTGTTGTGATCGCTGACCCCGCCCACAGTGCAGCTACTATCCGATTGGTGTTGTGATAGCGGACTCCGCCCACAATGTTCGTGATTTTGGTGTCCGGGATTCCTTATGGCTGCTTGCCAAACTCTCTCTGTTTCTCTCTCTCTCTCTCTTGCTCATGTACTTTCTCTCTATTATATTTTCCCCTTTCTCTCTTTCTGTTTGTCAGTGCATTTCTCCCTCACTCGCTCTTTATCTCTCTCTCTATTTCTCCCGCTCCCTCTCTTTGTCCTCCTTAATCTCTCCAAATATAACTCTCTCTATTCCCTCTCTACTCCAAATTTTTCTCCCTTTCTCTATCTTGCTGTAACTCATTTTTGTGTGGAGTAAACTCAGTAGACTGAGCCGGACACCAGGATGTCTAGTGCCATCTGGTGGCGGAGAGGGAAGTGACCCCCCTCTTTTTTTTTTTCCCTGTCTCTCTCTCTCTTGCTCACTGTATCCCAGTCGTTGCACCGTGTTGCTAATAGTGTTCAGTGATTTGTTTTGATCAATAAAGAAAACAGAGAAGACCTAATCCAATAACGAGAAATGGTGGGGTCGACGTCCTACCCTATTGACCCACACAGTAACAGCCGCCAATAATCTATACAGAAAGCAGTATAGCTGAATGTCTTTATGTGTCGACAGAGACACCACTAGCCTGGCAGTCATCGTCTCTTGTCCACCAGCATTCTTTTGTGTCTGAGGGACCTGCAGATGGCTGTCCGGTGGGCTTAATTTAACCTGACAGTTTCAGTTTGTTGGCTAAATCTCCCCTCCTCTCAGTAAGAGCAGGGGTGAAAAGGGAGTTGGGAGGATGAACGAATCGTTTTCAGTGGATCCACAGCACACTCTAGTGTCCTGCGGTAGTAACTGCACCTGATTGTCATATTTTAGTCAACCTGCAGCATCGAAGTCATACGTTGACTTTCAAAGGAGAAGAATGCAGTTTATATGTATTGACATCCTTCTTTATTTTATATATATATATATATATATATATATATATATAAACGTCCCTATATATATATAAACGTTCCTATATATATACGTATTTATGCATGTATATTTCTTAATGTATGTATTTATTATGTTGGCCGTGTCTGTCCGGATGAGATATTTGTCAAGTAATAGACGAGTAATAGAACAAGATAACTTTTATTTCAGTACAAAAACAGATAAACAGATTATAGCAAGCAGTCTACCAGAGAGCCTAAGGCGATAGAAAACCAAACATAGAAAATTATTGTCAGACCCAACAAGCTCTTAGTGTCATAGGAACGTACTATCACTACTTTTAGCATACTCTCACTCTGACAACCGACGACAGAGAGGATCTATTTACAAAGCTTAACCAAGACTGTGCTGTTTAGAGAATAAGAACAGTACAAAATAAAAATTAAATGCAATTTAAACATTAGAAAATACATTTGTAGCATAACAGCACCTCAAGCGAATCAAGCAAAACAGTGATCACACGCTATTTTGTTATGCACAAATGACATAGAATGATTACATGCTAATAAAGTGGTAGACTCAATCATGTTGAATCATAGGAGGAACTAAAGTGTGGTGAGGACAGACAGAAAGGGACTCTAATCAACGTTGCACCTTTTTTTTCGTTAAGTGTTCACAGTGCTACACCTTTTTAAATGCATTTAGTCCATCCGGACATCAAGGCACAAATAGGCACTTAAGTGAAGAGGACATGAAATAATAGGAACCATACAGCCATTACACTTTGGGGGACATTTTAAGACGTGGCACCATGAACATGGTTCCGTCGAAGGTCTGCTGCAGGGAGTACTCTCTGGGCGAGTAAGGAATGCCCATCTCATCCCTGACCAGAGAGAACACCTCCAGACACAGGGAGCCCAGTTGCTGCTTCAGCCCGCTCAGGGTGCTCTGTGTCTGGGTACGCTGCTGCAGTAGACGGCCTCTCTCGTCCTGCAGAGCCTGGAGCTCCTCCTCAAGACCAGAGATGGACTCCATCTTGCGTTTACGACAATTCTGGGCCGCCACCTTTCAGAGGGGGAAATTAATTACAGTGTGCCACATTTACAGTTCTGACTTATCTAATGCATGAAACATTTACAGTTCTGACTTATCTAATGCATGAAACATTTACAGTTTTGACTTATCTAATGCATCTGAATGAACCACAACGTGGGTAGGAGGAAGACAGCGTATTTATAGGCAAGTTCTACTGCACCATCAAGGTTAAAGAGATTTTGAAAGAGGTTAATTTGCTTTAGTGTTTGTTTCTTATTTTCTTTGACATCCTTGTGATCTCTATGAATGGACTAATGAATCACCTTGTTCTTGTTGTGATCTCTATGAATGGACCAATGAATCACCTTGTTTTTGTTGTGATCTCTATGAATGGACCAATGAATCACCTTGTTCTTGCCGCGCCGGCGTATGTCCCGCACCAAGCTGAGCTGTGATTCGTTGAGCTGGTGACGGCTCACAAGGTCGTTGAAATCGTCGACGGCCATGTTGACGATGCGGTCGACAGGGAAGGGAATGTTTAAGGCTCTGGCTCGCTGCTCATCTCTGGTCTGACGGGACCTCCTGGGGAGGGGAGGAGGAGGGGAGTGCTTAGACTGAGTACTGACAGAGATGAACACACATCCATACAGACTCCTGGTTAGATGAACCCAATAATGAGGATCAGGATTTCTGGAATGGATTGAGAGGCCTTAACCATGCCAACCAGGACAGGGAAAACTAACATGGCCGACTCATATGTAACTAGCCCACTAAAAACGTTTTGTTCCTGATAATGTCGGCGTTAATGTTGTGTTTGGTAAAAAAAAAAGGGAAACAATAAAAGAGATATCTTCTGGATATTTTGAATTGTGTTCAGGCATGTACATTTGAATTATTCCATGTCTGCTCTCCTAATAGACCAGTAACAGGAGTGCTAACCTGGTCTTGTCTTTTGTGAGGGGACGCTTGCCATGGCGACGTCCCTCTATGAGGTCACCATCATGTGGCAAAGCTTGATTGGTCAGTGAAGCCGAGCTCGACACCTCTTTAGCATCTGATTGGCCGTACAGGCCGCCTTTATCCATTTCCTCTTCCTCCTCCTCTGATTCACTGAAACCCACAAAGCCCTCTTCCTCATTGTGATTAGGTGTAGCCTCTGACGACGATGAAGGTGATGATATAAATCCAGCTTCAATTGCCAGGCCGGAGTCTGGGGAGTCTCTAGCCCCCCCTAATGGAGAGATGGTGTCAAAGCCCTCCAAAGAGAACAGGGCCAGGTCCTCCAGCTCCATCAGACAAAAGGAGCCTTCCTCAGTGGAGCTCTCTGCAGGCTGGGGGGAGACGTTACAACTCTCTGGCCTGCTGTCAGGCTGAGGGGCATAAGAATGATCTGGCATGGGAACATCTTTGTTAAAAATGTCACCATCTCGGACAAGATCTTTATTTTGGATGTCAAGATGTGTATCTTGGATGTGAACGTCTTTGGTGGGGATGATTAGCTGTGTATCACTGCTGAGCAGATCTTTGGTGGGGATGATTAGCTCTGTATCTCTGCAGAGCAGGTCTTTGGTGGGGATGATTAGCTCTGTATCTGTGCAGAGCAGGTCTTTGGTGGGGATGATTAGCTCTGTATCTGTGCAGAGCAGGTGTTTGGTGGGGATGATTAGCTCTGTATCTGTGCAGAGCAGGTCTTTGGTGGGGATGATTAGCTCTGTATCTGTGCAGAGCAGGTCTTTGGTGGGGATGATTTGCTGTGCATCACTGCAGAGCAGGTTTTGGTCAGGCTGTGTTTCTGAGCTCAGCAACTGCGACAGAAGGTCTGAGACCAGCCTGGAATCACCACCATCACTGCTCTGGTCCATCTCACCTGAGGTGCTGTGTGTGTGAGAAGACTGTGTGAACAGTGTGTGTGCAGGGTGTGTGTACGCCGTAGTGTGTGTGCTGTGTGCCTGCGGACAGGGCTCGGGGACCACTGCCTGGTACAGGTTGTAGTTGCAGTCCTCTGCCAGCGGGGGCAGAGTGGCGTCACTGAAGCCATTCTGCTGCAGGATGGCAGACACCTGGAGGTTGACACTCTGACAGCAGAAGAAGAAACGGACAGTCAGTGCACTAACAGGCACCGGTAGAACCAGTTTAGATAGGCTTAGAGATACTACACTATCATCGATCGCATTACGTGTCTCACCTGTAACTCATGAAAGGAAATGTCTCACCTGTAACTCAGGTAAGGAAAGCAGTTCCACCAAGGCTTCCATGTCATCTGTAGGGGCCAGCGTCCCTGAGGCCGGAGCCACGGGAGTTGGTTGGGATATGGTGGGAGCCAGGGGAGTTGGTTTGGGTATGGTGGGAGCCAGTGGCGCTGGGGGAGCTGGGGTGGTGCACCGGGTGGGAGGGAGGGGCTGGATCCTCCCCGCATTCAGGGGCCCGTGGCGGGGCACCAGCAGGGCTGATAGCATGGGGTTCTGGCTGACAGGAGTGGGCTGCCTGAGAGCTGGAGCTGGGACTGGAGCCGGAGCTGGGACTGGGGCAGACAGCGCCTTGGCTTGACTCCTATTGGGGGTGAGGGGGGCTGTAGCAGTGGGTGCGGGGCTTACTGCTGGTGGGACTGAGGGGGCAGTGTTAGTGAAGGAGGATACAGGAAGAGGATCCTGAAACACAGAGAGGGACAAAACCGCGTCATCATGGGTCTATAGATGGTGACCCCGCTATATGATCTAATATGGTCTAACATCAGCCGGGGCGATGCTCACATCTCAGCAGTACACTAACTAAGGGAAAAGAGGTTGCCTCAAGCCTGGTTTATACTTCTACGTGATCGCATTAGTGAATGTAAACGTTCATTTGGCGCTTACGTTCGCACAGTAGTTTGCCTACATACTACAACGTAAGTTTAACAGGCCCACTAGGTGGCAGTGTTGAATTCAGTAATACAGAAAGTATAGAAAACCGTAAAAGACGCACAGACACGGAAACTCACGTTCATGTCCTGCGAAAGTATAAACAACTTTTCATATTGTCTTAAATCAAATCAAATCAAATCAAGTTTATTTATATAAAACATTTAAAACAAGCTGAGCTGACCAAAGTGCTGTACAATATATTCATATACA
Organism: Galaxias brevipinnis; assembly: GCA_036023535.2. Lineage (NCBI taxonomy): Eukaryota > Metazoa > Chordata > Actinopteri > Galaxiiformes > Galaxiidae > Galaxias > Galaxias brevipinnis. The sequence continues at coordinate 8,328 of JAVQIZ010203799.1, forward strand.
GTTTATCAAATAATACAAAAAACTGTTGTAACATAGGACTATAGCCTGTGTAAGTAGGCTATACTACAAGTTAAGTGCATAGAAAACCACTAATATGATGCGAATTGAAAATCAGCCTATCTGCTCCAGTTCATTGCGTCATCTACGTTTTAATTAGTTTGGATACAGCCCAAATATTACCGAACATCTATTTGCTTCCTACCCTGCTCAACCAATCAGCAATTGTTTGAAGCACTGAGAACACGACGGGCTCTTAGGATTTGGGAGGACCCCTCGTCCACATGTCGGCGGGCCTCTGTGAGCTACGCTTTCCCAGAAACCCCTGCTCTTCGAAGCTACGCAGAGCTGTTTACGTGCTGCTTCGCAGAGGCATAAACCAGGCTTTGATGTGTGTGTCTGACCTGAATAACTTCTTCCAGAGGAAAGCTCTCTGCCAGCAGTTCCATACACTCCTCAAATGACAAGGAGGAGTCAAAGACAGTGTCCTGCAATAACACAAACTCAATGTAAACCAAAAAACTAGCATATACAAATGTTATAGAAATTACACCACCAACAACAAAAAAAATTGGCAAATATCTGGCAAACTTTTAATAATCAGGGGCTGCACAAGAGAATGACTGACAGTTGGCTTCACCTACCAGGGGAATGCCAGAGCCTGTTCCCACGGTGGCGGATGTTGCAATAGGAAGGGGACGGGGCAAGATTTCTCCTGTTTCCTCGTCCAATTGGAGCTTCTGAAGAAGCTCCTCCTCTTCCTGTTTCAGAAGCCGCATTCGCTCCTGAAGAGAAAAGGAGGGAGAGTTATCCAGACAGGAAAGAAGGGTGGCAGAAATAAAAGACATGTGCGCATACAGAAGGATGGATAGATAACCTTTTCCTTCTCCTCTCGCTGTCTCCTCAGGTCGTTTTCTTTCTGTCTCAGTCGAAGGTCAAACACTTCTCTTCCTGCTCCCATGTCCACATCCTGAAGCCACAGGATGTCCACCAGGTCCATGGGGCTAGACTCCATACCCTTTAAGGAACACAGGAACATATAGCTTTGACTAGACCCTATACCCTTAAAGGAACATAGAAACACAGGGTTAGACTAGACTCTATACCCTTAAAGTAACATAGGAATACATAGGTTAGACTAGACTCTATACCCTTAAAGGAACATAGAAACACAGGGTTAGACAAGACTCCATATACTTAAAGGAAAACAGGAACATAGGGTTAGACTAGACTCTATACCCTTAAAGGAACATAGAAACACAGGAACTCCGGTTTCCTCCCACCATCAAAAAACATGCTCCATTCTCCTGCCAGTGCCCTGACCAGCCACTGCCAATTCAACTGGAGTTGGTCTGTGTGTCCTATGTGCGAGCAGATCTGTCGTAATATATGTTGGGTGAGCAAGTCTGCTGCAAATTGGCTGCCGTGGTATCACTCAGACTAAGTGTTTGATAGCTGTCTGTTCCTTGTTCACTCTGTGTAATTAATTGGCAACCAATTTGTGTAAAGCGCTTTGAGTCTTGAGAAAAGCGCTAAAAACTAAATAAATAAACAAAGAACACAGGACCATAGGAACACAGGGTTAGACTAGACTCCTTACCCTTAAAGGAACACAAGGTTAGACTAGACTTCATACCCTAAAAGGAACACAGGGTTAGACTAGACTCCACACCCTTAAAGGAACACAGGGTTAGACTAGACTCCATACCCTTAAAGGAACACAAGGATAGACTAGACTCCATACCCTTAAAGGAACACAGGAACATAGGAACACAGGGTTAGACTAGACTCCATACACATAAAGGAACAAATGAAAACAGGGTTAGACTAGACTCTATACCCTTAAAAGAACACAGGGTTGGACTTGACTCATAACCTCAAAGGAACACATGAAAACAGGGTTAGACTAGACTTCATACCCTTAAAGGAACACATGAAAACACGGTTAGACTAGACTCTGTACCCTTAAAAGAACACAGGAACGTAGGGTTAGTGGGTTAGACTAGACTCCATACCTTTAAAGGAACACAGGAACATGGGGTTAGTGGGTTATACTAGACTCTATACCCTTAAAAGAACACAGAAACATAGGGTTAGTGGGTTAGACTAGACTCCACACCCTTAAAGGACCACAGAATTCAGATTCAGAATCAGTTTTATTGGTCATATGTAGGTTAACACAGGGTCAACATTACAATAAAACGTGGGTTAGACTAGACTCCACACCCTTAAAGGAACACAGGAACATAGGGATAGTGGGTTAGACTAGACTCTATACCCTTAAAGGAACATAGAAACATATAGGGTTAGTGGCTTAGTGGGTTAGACATGGCTGGATGCTACTTCTTAACCCCCGTTATGTTCGACTTTCAGGAACAACAATGATGTTCCCGAGTCAAATTGACCCGGTGCATATTTAACTATCAAAAAGTAATAAAAAATGTAAATAAAAAATTATAAACATTATCCTTAGCTCAATTTATATATCTTTAATCAATATTTAATGAAATTAAGTTTTTCACCCCTTACAGATGGTTTACTATGCTCCAAAAATTATTAAGAATATGTTTTCTGCATTTTAAAATTTTGAGACGGGTCAAATTTACTCGCAGCATAATAGGAGGGAATATGAGACATGCCAGGGCGTGTTCTAGATGTGAGTCTCCTCTAGAGGGAAAGCGTCCTTTGGGGAGAACAAAAACAGCTTGTTGCTTCCCTACCCACCTGTGAACACGGCAGAAGGAAAACAAACAGATCTCTCTTCACGGTTGTAAACACGTTTACTACAGTTAGGACAGCTGGAGAATAAAGAGGCTTTCACAAAACAAAGTGAGCTTATATTTAACTCATCCCTCATAATTTAGTCAAACCCTAATCAGGTTAATCCTAACTAGACAGATGTAGTTTTACTTTCAGACCTCTTATAGTCTGTCTAACTGGTCCAATTTAAAAGATAGGTCCTCTGTCTTTCACACACACACACACGCACGCACGCACACCTCTGAGCTTACATCTGAACATCCAGACGAACCCATGACAGCCCCGATGTTGAAGGCCTGCCAAAATAAACTGTGTCCATAAAGGAATGGGAGGGGGAAGAGCGAGGGGTGAAAAAAAGAGAGAGAAAGAGAGAAAGAGAGAAGGAGAAAGAAAGGGGGGAGCAAAAGGAGGAATGCAGCCTGTGGAGAGATCAAAGGACAGATTGTGACCTTGAGACGACCTCTGGCTTACTTTACAACCCAATGGACAGATACCTTTGCACGCAGCCTCGCCACACACACACACACACACACACACACACACACACACACACACACACACACACACACACACACACACACACACACACACAC
>JAVQIZ010203801.1:0-19129 GCA_036023535.2 Galaxias brevipinnis
TGCATTATTTTCCAGGGATACATTTAGCAGGTTGGGAGTATTGGCAAGTCTATGAATTATCAAATTGAGATTTTGTGGTCAACTGGTTTGTGATTCACTTAATTTTGTTGTCAGCTACACTTTACTTTTTAATGTTGATGAGGAGAAAATAATTTTATATGATGCGGTTTCTGTTGCTTATTAATTACAAATTAATACCCATAGGTTTTAGAGAGCATGATAAGTCTTCTTCATCCTTTTTCTTCATCTTCAAAAAATACCAATCACTATTGGTAAAAGTAAAATGTTTTTTATTAATTAGCCTAACGAAAATTATTGACAACTAAATCGCGATTTAATTAACAGTCACAAAAAAGACTATAGGCATACAATTTGGTTGGATGAATATAAAGTGTTGCAGCTTTCAGTTGTCATTGTACGCATACCTCTGAGTGCCAGCACCATACCAGTCCTGCTTGCAGCTTTATTTACCATATAAACAGTATTCAGTCTATCATAATTTACTCTCATGGGTTTTACTGTAGAAGTAGTGAGCGCATTGTGCCACAATTTACAGTTTTCTTTTTGACCACCAGAGGAGGCTGTTGACTTACATCTACCATCAAACGTGTACACCTTACATCATGGATCTAACCTTACTGGAAGCTTGTAACATTAGCTAGATGCATCCAAAACAGTTTGCACTTTACACAGTATTATCTGCCGAACGATAAGTCTGCAGAAATGCCTCAATAGACGGTGGGTCACAGTCTTGACAAGGTAAGACAAACATGAATATGCTCCCTGGCTATTGCTCTTTGAGGTAAATTCCATACAATCTGGACGGAAATGGGTCTTAATCAGAGGCCCTGATGCAAAACAGAACAATAAAATAATAATAACTTTCAAGACCCAATGCCATATTTTGACTGCAGGGACAACAAAGACACGCCCTCACCAATTTAACACACAATTACAGATTGGATGGCAATGTCATGTTGTCAATATGTAATTACTATATCCTGTGATGCAGTTGATAGATCATCTTTATGGGGTAACATAATTAATGTCATATAATCATATTTTTGGGCACAATAGCCTAGTAAACACTAAAGGGCTAAGCTGAGCTTACCAAGGACAGGGCTAGCTACATTTCAACAGCATATAGTAAATAGCACCATTTTTTTGTTAAACACCATGTCCCTGCACTGACCAGCCCTGCTAGTGGAACCTAGGAAAATGGACAAAGAATTCTGTCATGATTTGTAGAATTATTTTGGCCTCATTCATGTGCCCAATTTCACTGAAGTCAGTTTAGTAGAACACACATTAACCAGATGTGCGAGGCATATCAGAAGTGCCTCCGCCCCTAATAATAAGGCAAGACCCCTTCCTCTACCTCCCTCGTCGACATTCGATTCTCCTGGCCCAGCTGTCCTACACACTCCACACCCGCTCTCTTGTGACAGCAGTGTCTCATGGCTAACCACATGAGGACATTCGTCAGCAATGCCTCTTGCTTCACACGTGTACTCAGTCCTACAGATTCTTTAAGGGACTTATATAGGACATGGTGTTCTCTAGCCAAGAATACTTACTGTAGGTGCGAGGAGTGCGCCACACACTGATATCCCAGCAAAATGCCTCACTTCTGCTCCATACAGTTAGACCAGGCATAAGAGTCACTGTAGGCTATGTACAAGACTATCAGTGCAGAGCAATTGAGGGAGTTTATTGAGTAAAGATGTTTGTTTTTGTTTTTTATTTACCTATGTGACATAACTTTTTAAAATCAAAGCCTCTTTTATTGAATGTGGGAAATCATAAATGTTCAGTAAAATTATGTAAAACATTTTAACAGATTTTATATAGATTTTAACAGCACACTCAGTTAATGTATTTTATTCGTCTATGAGGACAGTTAAAGGTCTAAACTTGTTTTATCTTACCGTTTATCAGAACGGAGGAATGATGTGTGTGTGTGTGTGTGTGTGTGTATGTGAAAGAGAGCGAGAGAGAGAGAGAGAGAGAAACAGAATACAGAAAGAAAACCGCAACTCCAGGAGCTTGATTCAGGTTTGTTTTAAATAGAAATATTATATTACCACTCAAGACTTGTTTCACACAATGGACCATTCACCACAATGTAAATGCACACTACTACAAATTGTTTAACACACAACCCAATACCCAACTATCACATATCAACCTGTCTGAATCACATCTATCAAGTCATTCATGAATACAAGTTTCCCCATGCTCACAAGTTTTCCAATTTAATATCAAATATCCACTTCTGTTTTTCTTGATAGGTTAGGATTCCCTGCATTTATTTCACATTAACTGTACATTATTGCACATAAAGACCTGCTCTTTGGATGAGCAAACAGTGTTGCAAAAACATCTTTGTTATATTTTACAGAGGATTGCCTACTCTAATAAAAGGATACATTTATTTACATTCAGTTTCCACCCTTAGGGTGGATACAAGGGGAATTAACCCCTTTTTTGGCTTGGATAAGCTGGAGTGTGGCAGTTTCGTTTTTCAGTTGATTTGTCTTCATGACAAGTATAATGCAGTGGAGCAGATTTTCAGTTGTCCAAACACATCCAGACATGGCTGTTTTGCCAAATCTCTTTCACACTTCTCACATCAAATGTGTTTCTTCCATGTCTTGAGGAGAGAGAAGTAAAAATGGCTGTAAGTTTGAGAATCACAACGATTTATGTGTTTGAATTACCAAATGACAATAGTTACTAGCACACTGTGCATTCTAGAATATCTATATTTTTATTTTAAGTTGTTGTTTCACTCACCTGATTTCAACGCATTTTTGCTTTCACAACTCTTCCAGCTGATCCGATAGCAATGAGTGATAACAGCGTGAGGAACGCCGCCCCAAGCACCAGCCCTCTGCTCACACTACCTGTGATGCAAACATTCAACGCCAGTCTATAGTGTCATCAATGTTACAGTACAGTTAACTGGTCCAACATGCAATGCAGAATATATATTCCATAGTTTAGTTTGAGAAAACACTTGAGGAACCTTACCAACTTCTTCATCTTCTTCCAATGCTATGACTGTAGCCCCAATCTGGTCCAGTGTGTCATCCTTAACAGCTTTTGTTAGAGAAGGAACAACTTTTTTTATTTCTGGGCACACTTCACAGTCACAGGGGACTTCTGTTACAATCACAGCAATCTCTTCTTCTGGCTCAGGTAAAGCTACAGTTGCTACGGAGGCCGCTGCTGTAGGTTCTTCAGGAGTTAATTCATTTTCTTCTTCCGGGGCAGTAAATTCATCCACTTCTTCATCCCCCTCTTCTTCTTCATACTCATATTCATATTCATACTCATATTCTACCTCTTCCTCCTCCTTTTCTGGGGTGGGTTCCTCTGTAGATTCAGTAGTAAGTACTAGGATAGGTTCTTCAGTTGCAGAGTCCTCTGACTCTTCCGGTGTGGTTTCCTCTTCAGTGCCTTCTATAGAAACCATAGAGTCATCTTCTTCCGATTCTGACTCCTCTGAGGGAGCCTCCTCTGGAACTGGCTTTTCTAGAACATCTTCTTCTTGGGCAGGTTCCTCCATGTTGGCTTCAACAGGATCTACAACTTGGACCAGTTCTTCTGGAGCAGGCTCCTCAGGGGCAGCTTCTTTTGGTTCTGGCTCCTCTACTTCAGGTTCTAAAATGGCAACTGGAACAGTCTCTGCAGGCTCCTCTGGTTCTACCACATTACTTTCTTCTGGGGGCATTTCCTCAGGAGTAGCTGTCTCCTCCCATGTATCAATTGGGACAATTGGGATAGCCTCTTCTGTAACAGGCACTTCTTCTGCAGTCTCCACAGCAACAACTGGGGAATCTATATCTTGGGGGGCCTCTTCAGCAACAACTGGCACTGGTTCTACTGGATCTGAATCATCGACCACAGCTGGAGCCGTTTCGACTGGACCTGATTCATCAACAAGGACTGGAATAGATTCTTCAAGTACAGGATCCTCTACAACTGCAGGCACAGGTTCTTCTAAGGCTGGTTCTTCAGCTATAACAGCAGGTTCCTCGACAACAACTCCTACAGGCTCTTCAGAAGCACGTTCATGAACTACGGGAGCAAGTACAGGTTCTTCAGGAACCGATTCCTCGGCTACTATGGCAGATTCCTCCACAACAACTATCACAAGTTCTTCAGAGGATTGCTCCTCAACTACGGTAGCAGATTCTTCCACAACAATTAGAACAGGTTCTTCAGGAGCAGGTTGCTCTACAACAATTTGAACAGATTCGTCAGGAGCAGGTTCATCAGCTACTGGAGCAGGTTCTTCCACAACAACTGGCACAGGTTCTTCAAAAGCAGGTTCCTCAACTGCTGGAGCAGGTTCCTCCGCATCAATTGGTACAGGTTCTTCAGGAGCAGGTTCCTCAGTTACTGTAGCAGGTTCCTCCACAACAATTGGTACAGGTTCTTCAGGAGCAGGTTCCTCAGCTACTGTAGCAGGTTCCTCCACAACAATTGGTACTGGTTCTTCAGGAGCAGGTTCCTCAGCTACTGTAGCAGGTTCCTCCACAACATCTAGAACAGGTTCTTCAGGAGCAGGCTCCTTCACAACAACTCGTACAGGATCTTCGGAAGCATTTTCCTCAACTACGGGAGCAGCTTCTTCCACAACAACTGGCACAGGATCTTCGGAAGCATTTTCCTCAACTACGGGAGCAGGTTCTTCCACAACAACTGGCACAGGTTCTTCAGAAGCAGGTTCCTCAACTTCGATAACTGGTTCCTCAACAACAATGATTACAGGTTCCTCAGGAGCTGGTTCCTCAGGTGCTCGATCAGGTTCCTCCACAACAATGGTTACAGACTCTTCAGGAGCAGATTCCTCAACTACGATAGCTGGCTCCTCCACAACAATAACTACAGGTTCTTCAGGAGCGGGTTCCTCAGGTAGAATAGCTGGTTCCTCCACAACAATGACTACAGGTTCTTCAGGAATAGATTCCTCTGCTTGAGCTGGTTCCTCTACAACAACTGGTACAGGTTCTTCTGCAACAACTGTAGCGGGTTCCTCAACAACTGATTCCTCTCGGACTGCTTCCACTGGGTTAAAAAGTGCAGGCTCATTTGCTAACTCTTTTGGGGTGGGTTCCTCTGCCGCAACAAGCAGGGGTTTGTCAGGTGTGACACGGTCTGTTTCCACTGCAGCTGGTTCTTCTGAAGGAACAACAGCGGGTTCTTCCGGGGGTTTGACATTCTCAATGGGTTTCTTGACTCGAATCTTTTTTACCTTTCCTTGGATATCAAGAAAAGTAAACATTTAGTCAATGTCATTAAACGAATGCATTGTTTGTGTAGGCCAAGTAAAAATGTTGTGTTATATTAAACATTGAGCATTATTTGAATAAGAACAGTCTCATTAATAAGTAAAATTTGAAGGTCAATGGCCTTTAAACTATTTAGATCCATAATCATTCACACACCCTTAGAAAGTGGCAGTAGATGTTAGACACGTCGGAGGCTATAGGATTATACACATGCTTGTTTAAGCTCTCCCTGGTGTCTCTTATGCAATGGTTTCAGGTTAAATATAACTTTTCAGTAGAAGTCTAATACCATGCTAGACATTGGCACAGCACAGGTTGGAGTTGAGTGAAAATCTCCAACCTTTAATAGGTTAACTTTCAGGAAAATACTTTTCTATACTAAAAACAAAAAGAAAAGAAAAGCTATTTAGAGTAAAGACATCAATATATACATTACATACGTGTTAAATGTAATTGAAAGTCAAGATTTATGCAATTAACTCATATGTCAGAGAATAGGGGACTCGGTCGGATGCCCTCAAAAAGAAAAGAAAAAACATAATCTCTTGAAATATTTGATCCTCAATGTATGACAACCCTTCTGTCAGTTTATCCTGGGTAAGCAAGCATGCACAGGACAGAGTTTACATGCATGGGCTTCCCCGGCCTCAGGGGGAAAAGGCTCAGGGGTGGGGGCTATCAAACCCATAATAGGTCATGGGCATACTTTAATTCTGAGCAGTTGGGGAAAAACCAATTAACAAACTTTCGTTACAAAATACACAGTACCCAAGTCATGGCAGCCAGCAGTATTGCATAACATGCAGCAAAAGAGAATAATTCCTGTAATTATCTAAATGTATAAGATAATTAAACTTTTGATCGGAAAGGCCACATATACACAACTCCTCTTACCATGCCCACCCAACCTAAAATACTGCACATCTGATCAAATAAAAATAGAAAATCAAAGAATTTACAAGGCTATTTACTTTAAGGATGTAAGATCAGAATAGACTGAAGAAATGCAGCAGGTAGCATACTTATCGGTGCCGAGGAGCATAAATGCACGGTCAGGGCCAGGGCGACCAGGAACAACAGGAGAGCCCGGACCTTCATAACTGTCTTGTCTTACAGTAGATAACCTAAGGCCACTGGCTCTGAGTTTATGTCCAGCACAGCTGCAGGGCTCTGGGTGTGCCAGCTCAATCCAACAGACTTGAGGGTACGGGCACTGTTCACTGAAATCCTCTGTGGTCTGAAGACATGGAACAGGTTGCGATAGTCTGGCTTGTCATCAAGTGTGGAGGTTGAGAATATGTGTGTGTCCCCTAGGGGGAATGACATGTTTAGGGGGTGGGTTGGATGAGGGGGATTGGAGGGTCCTGAGAAAACGGGGCGGGGACCATAAACATGCATGCCCAGATCAACTGTTACTGGCAAAGACATATGGACATATGGCACAAATAGTCCCTCTGAACCTCACGTGTCACCTACTTGGAAGCTTTGCAACCTACCCATCTCATTTCTACCGACACCGAGACAATCTCGTTGCATGGCGGAAAATGTTGAAGGTGGAAACGTTATTAGAACGGATAAAAGCAACAAACATTCTGTAAAAAGGAACCAAATGGTTTTTATTTTGTTGTGTTCATTAGCCAAATATTAAATTTTTGTGGGGGAAATAGCAACTGCTAAATAGTTATTTAATTACAAAACTATTTATTTAACAGCTAGAAGTGTAACTATAATTGTCTTGGCATTAAAGTTCAGACTGTTTCACACTTTAAATATGAAATATCTGTAAGGGCTAATATCAGGGTTCCCACTCTTTAAGAAATCATTTCCTAGGACCTTTCAACAACATTTTCCAGGAGTTTTTCTTGACAATACAGGACAGCACTTGCTCACAAACAGTCATATCATTTACCGGTAGGCCTAGTATTGACACATTTAACCCATTTCATTCCTCCTTTTTTAATGAAGCGCTCATAATAAAGTGTTTCAGGTTCATTACAGCTGTGGCTCAGGAAGTAGACCGGGTTGTCCACTGATCCAAAAGTTGGAGGTTCAATCCCAGCTCCTCCTGTCCATGTACCGAAGCGTCCTTAAGCAAGACACTGAACCCCAAGGTGCTCCCGATGTGTAGGCATGCACCTTGCATGGCAACTCTGCCACCATCGGTGTGTGTGTGTGTGTGTGTGTGTGTGTGTGAATGAGAGGCAACATTGTAAAGCACTCTGGGTGCCATTGAGGTGGAAAAGCGCTATATTAATGCAGTCCTTTCACCTTTACAGGTGACGGCTACAATCATCAATGTTAACTTTACAATCCGGTTGTTTGGCCTCCTCTTTTTTGTTAGACTTGATCAGCACTGGTATATTTATTTAGTTTTTTACGTTTTTTTTATTTACAAAGCTCTCCTCAACAAACACCAACATGGATGGTTACAAAGCCAATCTGAGTGAGGAGGTAAAATACAATTTAAACGTTTTCCAGGACAACATAGAATGTTATCAGGATATTTGGTATTTTACATTTCCTGGAGTTTCTATTACTGGAAACCTAGTCTCTAAATTTCCAGGTTTTCCAGGACCCTGTAGGAACCCTGTTATAAGTGAAACAGCTACACCTACTGTTTCAAATCATACAATTCACAATACTGATACGCTGTCCTCCCCCTTATGTGAAAGAACATAACCTCATGGACATTAACGTTAAAATACCCTGTACAATATATGCTTTAAAATAAATCTCACAAACACCAGGCCATTCCACAGTGAAGTTAACATATTTTATTTCTTTAAGTGCCATTCATGCATATTGGGGATGGGGGTTGGGGTAGGGGGGTGGTATTGACAATTCTAATAACACTTGAGTTATTTTACAGCACTAAACCAATACAAAGAGTAGCTGTGTCACCTCATTGGACAGCAAAAGTAATAAACCGTGCAATAACCAAAAGGACAAAAAGGAGAAAAAGGAAACAAATACGAGAAATGACGAGACAAAATCAAAAACGGAAAAAAAAACAACTAAAAACAAAATATATATTATCAACATTGAAACACTGAATGTAGAACCATAGTACAGGTAAAAGGTAGTGTCACACAAAAAGCCAACGCATTTTCATCACATATATACAATATAGATATATACATACTGTGTCACCCTCTGATTGGACAATAACAAAATACTCTATTCTTTTTCCCTCCTCTCTTTCATGAGTAAGACACACCCCCTGCCTTGAGGCCCCACCCCCAGGAGGAAAAAGTGATGATTGAAAAGACATTTATTTACAAGAAGCACAACAACACACCAGCACAAAATAAAATAGGCCTCAATCAGCAGTACTTGTTGGCAGTTCTCTCCCATATTGTAACAAGGCTTATTTTCTTTTCCTTTTTTTTCATATCATGGTAATCTCTCTGGCAGGTACATCTTCAGCGGTATTTAAAAAATGTATTGATAAAAAAAAAAGAAACGGAGCTCAATCACACATGCGCTAACACACACACACACACACACACACACACCAAATTAAATTGATTGTGATCCAGTCATTATCCATTATCACCATCTTCTCCCTTTTACCCCTTCAGCCACATCCGCTTCCACAAGCGTGCTCATCACCACTCAGCACTTTAGGCCTGATACACTTAACTGCCCTCTGGTGTAGACTCTCCCATTACTCGCCTGTGGCGCTCCCATATCTTCACCTGGAAAATATGCAGCGCGCTAACTCTACCGTTGCAGCCAGAGGGCTGTCTAGTCCTTCCCTGTCACTTGTCCGATACGTCCAAAGTTCCTCAGCGTGCCAGCTAACACAAACCCCCTCCTTTCAGCCACTGCAGTCACATGATTAGAAGTAGTCCCTTGGCCAATCGTAGACTCAGAGTCCTCGCGACGTGTTCTCTGTGAATCCGGGTTTCTAAACGATGTAGTCTCTTACTGAGTGTCTTTTGTCATTTGGGCTGTTCAACCACATTAGCGTTTTGTCTGAGCTCTAAGTGTCTGATTGATCGACTCTGGCTTTTCAACACATCCTCGTAATTATCCACATTCAAGGCAATATGCCACACACAGCTGTCGCCTGAAACACAAAACGACAAACAGGAGACGGCAGCACGAGAAAGACCAAGTCCAGGACACCACCAAAGAGCCAAACGCACGGCAAAACAAAGGAACAGCAACGGCACCGGACCGTGGTACGAAAGCGTTAACGTACTCAGGCTGGCAGGACAGGGTGATACGGGCTAGACTTATGTGTTTCACAGGCTGTCCTAAATACATGGACACAGTAATACACCAGAACCTCAGGCGATAAACACTGTCCCCGGCATTGACCATGGTCAAAAAGCTCACCGATACCATGCCCTCAAAAAACAACGCCATGATTGTCGTCCGATCATCTATCTAGTTGAAACATCCTCAAAACATTTGAGGAGACCAAATGAAACCCCTGTAAAGCTTTCCGTAACTGGACAAAATAAACAAAAAGCTATATCAGTCAAACTGTGCGAAATCCGCCGCGGTCAACTCGGCAGCAGACTCTTGACGTGGTGCCACGAGGCTTTGGGTCCACACCTTACAGGGTCAGGGAGGACGAGTCACAGACACGGCCAGCTTTACAACTCTCTGTATGGGGGACCCTGCTGGTCCGCCAGCCTCCCTCCCTCCCTCCCTCCCTCCTGCCCACATCGGATCACGTTGTGCATCGGATTTTGTGCTTATAGATAGCATAAGGAGATGATTGCAAAAATCCGTCGTAGCCCTAAATAACAATAAAACCGCACCACAAACACACACGCGCACACACACGCAACATAAACAGTCATGCCTCGCAACTGTTCCGTTAATGATTGTATAATAGCATAGAATCAGAAAATGTTTTTGACTGGGTCACAAACATTGGGCAGTATAAAAAAAAACGTGTAGTCTAAAAATGGCAGATACACCGTCATATCTGAGTGAATAAGAGGCTTGTGAATGGCAAGAGGACGTTAGCTTGTTTAATAGAGCAAAATATATTGAGTATCAAAAGTACTTAGGACTTTGTAAGCAGTTTCCTTCTCTATTTCATTGTAGGACATCTACCATGGAGTCCATTTCAATCTATTAGATATCCATTGTATCTACAAGTTGTCCAGCTTTGTATTTTGTTTTCCCCTGGCAAATTATAGTCTTCAGTTGAAGGGGAATCTAACAGAGCGTTTACACAAACGTAATTGCCAGTGGTAGAATGACTGTATTTTAAAAAAACACGTCGGAAATTCCCTACCATCGCCACCGCTCACTAATGCAGCATCATTTCAACCTTAATGGTGGAGCTTGAGACCAAGCAGACAAAACCACAGATGCTGCTGATACGGTTTCTGTAGCGACGTGACTAACCTGCTGTGAGGAACCCAATCATTTCTGGATGGATACGGACTAAATACCTTCAAGCTGACATTCGTTTGTAGCCTGGGTAAACAGAAAAACAACAACCCTGTTCATAACCAAACTTACTGTAAACCTAACCTTGCCACTGATACGACCGTCACTAGGACCCTGAGTCCAACCGCACGAGACCAACAAGCACCATCACATTACTCAAAGAGGCGGCCTGCGTATCCAGGAAAATAAAACAAAAAACAAACAAAAAAAAGAGACAAAGATAGAGAGACAAACTCATTCAAGAGCCCGCTGAGGGCCACATCAACACGAGAAGGATAACAAGCCTCAAATCACACGACAGTTACGGAGCGGAGGACGGGGTGGACTTTGGAAGGCTGCCGGCTGGGGACAGGGCGGGGGGGGGGGGTTGAGGAGCATGTGGTTTTCGGACTTGAACATGTGCTACTTGCCTCTGGACAAGTACATAATTAGCAACCACTTAAAAATGTCCGACTAAGTATGATTGTCTTCAAAGTAACATCTTTTTTGTATATTTTCGTCTGGATTTTTTTTTGTTTGGAAAAAATGTCAGGACTCTGAAGTCTCTCTCTCTCTCTCTCCTGTGAAAATGATCGTGTTCTTCTGTATCCCACCTGCAGTGGTCTCTTCCTACCGAGGGCGCCCAGCCCAGGGTGACCTCCAGCTATTCGCCTGCTCCTCCTCTTCCTCCTCCTCTTCCTCCTCTTCAGGGGAAAAGCCCAGAGGGGGCTAGACAATGGAGTCCCAGTCAAATTCGTCCTGGATATCATCTGGGGGCATGCGATGCATCTGGAAGTTTCGGGGTGGGATCATGTGCTGCTGGTTCATCTGCGCATGGTGTGCTGAAATTAAGGAAGAGAGACAGGCGATGGACATGATTAGCAGGTTTTATTTGAATTATTTTCATTAGGAAGATTGTTTCAAGAGCTTCGATCATGTGCCGGAATGGATGTGCAGGATTACAATGAGGATCTCGTATAGTGCCTATGTGAGAGGTTCTGCTAGAAGGTAGGGTTGGCAGGCAGGTCCTCTCTACCTGTCATAGTGGGGCCAGGGCTGCTCATGGGGGGCATGTGGGGGTAGCCGGGGGGCCCCATCATTGACATGCTCTGTCTGGTGTCCATGTAAATGTTGCCTGTGGTGATAGAGAGAGGTATGAACAAGTGTTCAAAACGTTTCTTGAAACTATGAAGTTGTGGCACCACAATCAATTACAATTCTAAACGACAGTCAGAAGTAGCAGCCATACAGCTCTACTCGTCGGGAGACACGGCTGTCGAATTGGTGTCAACAGTATTCGCACGGTTTCACAAGACATAAGACGGAACACAACCAACCGTTTACACCAGGTCGACAATCTGAAATGGGTCAAAACATTTACAGCTGTAATTTAGTGTGGAAACAGAGGAACGGGAGACCTGTTGTGATGTGCTGGCTGGGCTTGCTGGGGTGCATGGAGCCGTGGCACACAGGCGACGGCACTGCCCCCTGTGGCTGGATGACCCCGGTGCGCGCAAAGAACTGGTTGATGGAGGAGCACAGGTCGGCGATCTGAGTGGGCTCCAGGGACCAGTTGTTGAGCTCCGCTTGTCTCATGCTCTCCTTCAGCCCTGGGGATGTTTCAAAGCACCACACAGACACACACACACACACACACACACACACACACACAGTGAAGGAACGCTGTGAAAGTCAAACGTTCGGCTCGAGAGTCCGCCAATTCAATTGTGTTTTATTATAGTACACCGGCAAAGAAAGGAGGGACGAGAAAGTGATTGAGATCTAGATTACTCGGTGGTGCGTTTTAATTACATAAGCAACCTTTCGTGTGTGATTCCTAATTAACGCCGCCATCTCCTCCTACCTTGCCACTCTATACAGTAATTGGATAAACTGTGACCCACTGAGCTCAATGCTTTTAGTAATTAAAGTTGAAGGCTGCGTGCCTTTATCGAAAAGGCTCCTTCAAGTGAAACCTCAATCAACTTGCGGTAAACACTTAGTTTCAGCAAAGAACTGTTCTTTAGTGAAATTAGCGCTTTCCCACTGTACATATTCTGTTCCGTAAAAAGGGGACTTCTAATCTAGCAATTTCAGGCATGGAAGTAATTACAGAGAAAGAACTTCTTTCGCTACTTTGTAAAAGTTATTCAGATTTTCATGTTGCACGTCGTGTATCTCGAACGCAAGCGTATCGACATGGCTGGCTGTTACCTTGAAAAGGTGAAAGGTCGACGTCAGCCCAGTTGTAGCTGCTGGCGATGCGGCAGCTCTCTTTCAGTGCGTCCAGGTTGGGGTACCAGTCTGAGGGTAAACCTGGAAGCACACAAAGCACAGCGCACAGGGCTCATACACACCGCTGACACACCGGCGTAAACAAAGCAGTGCCCCGCCGGCTTTGAGCGGGCCTCGTGGCCACTGGGGGGAGCCAGTCCACTCTGTAGACTGAAGCTGCCGCTGTGCTGCTCCAGAGCCGGCTAGATGCAGCATCGGCTTTGTTCTCATTACAGAGCCCAGCATCAATCAGATGCTGATTTACTGGTCACCGGCCAACAGCAGATCTCCCCACTTTATGCAGAATTAATGAATACCGTCGGCAGCCCGGTCCAGCTGCGATGGAGAGCACATCTGAGGTGCTCAGCACATCTTTCTCTGTGTGTGTGTGTGTCTCAAAGAGAGATAGATAAGATCAGTCCCTTATGTGTGTGTGTGTGTGTGTGTGTGTGTGTGTGTGTGTGTTTGTGGCTCTGTTTGAGAGAGAGAGAGAGAGAGAGAGAGAGAGAAAGAGAGAGAGAAAGAGAAACAGTCAAAGAGAGGCGAGCGGAGAGGAGAGACAGGTTCTTACCCGTGTTGCAGCCCATCTGTTGCTGGGCAGGATGGGGCTGGTGGGCCAGGCTCTGGTGCTGCTGGCCGTGCTGTGACGGGTGCTGCTGCTGCCCGTGGGAGGGGTGCGACGACGGGTGGGCGTGGGCCGCGTGCTGCTGCGGGTGCTGGGAGTGCTGGTGCTGGCCGTGCTGGCCGTGCTGGTTGTGCTGGCTGTGTTGGTTGTGTTGGTTGTGCGGCGTGTGGTGGCCATGCTGCGGGAGGTGCGTGTGGGGCGAGACGTGGCCCGGGTGGGCCTGCTGGGGCGGCGGGTGGGACAGGGGCACCTGGCCGGAGGCCTGGCTGGGGTGGCTGTTGGGGTGGCTGTTGGGGTGGTTGTTGGGGTGGTTGTTCTGGGAGCCGATGGGCCCGCTGGGGGAGTGCTGATAGGAGCAGGAGGTGTGGGTCTGCTGCTGGGACGAGTCCGACGGCATGCCCATCAGACCTGGAGGGGAGGAAGCACACGCACGCACACGTGTCAACGGAAGAGGCAGACTATTTTCGACTGCATCACAACAACAGCATCCTTTGTACGAGACGCTGCTCAATGAACAGGGAATGGTATTTTTGCTCCATGGGGAAGCCCTAGGATACAACACAACCAGCCAGTGAGGCTGCATTAAGAGATCTGGGCCTTCATATTCCACAGGTCGCTCCCCACCGGACAGGGGCCAGCTGTTCTTACTGGTGGAAGTACGGCAGAGACCCACCACTGCCTCTGAGGACCTGGGCCGGGGCTCCTCTCCCGACGTCTCTCCATGTGCGGTTCCCTTCCCACAATATCACCGTGTCCCTCTGCCATTTCTGAAGCAGACATCACTACAGAGAGCCAACATCGGCGCAGCCCAACAGCAATCATGTGAAAGTGGTGTGGTGAGGAGAGGAGGAGGAGGGAGAGGAGGAGGAGGAGGGGGAGGGTGGGGGTCGTTCTTAAGAGGCCCTGTCCATCACGGCTTTGGCACGCTAAACCTATTTCACTGGAGTGCTTTTAGAGCTGACTCTGGCCCCGGCACCTCCGCAATCGGCGCACACCACTCACCGCAGGGGTGACAAAAGGTGGATCTCTTATCGGGCACACAAAGCCCATTGTCCAACAAGGGAAGGGGGGGGGGGAGGGGGGCACAGGACGCGGAAAGCAATTAAAGCGTGAGCTCCCCCGAATTATAATGCAGGCTCATTACCTATTATCAAAGCTGGCTGAATTAGCTCACTGTTTGCGGCGGCAGGGTGTGAAATCCACTCGAGCCCCGGCTTATTTAGGCTTTTTAATTGCACGGGCACCGTCTGACGGAGAGACTCTCCCTTTTATCCAGCTAAACAAATGCTAGCAACTTTGGACTAATGAAACGTAGATGATAGATTAAAAGAGGGAGAGGGAAGGAGAGAAAGAGGGAGAGAGAGAGAGGGGAACGCTTTGAAACTGCGCGATGCGAAAAAATGTATTTGATTTGGCAAAGTAGGTTATGCTCTGGGAAAGCTATAGTTTTGCTCATATCCGGCCTGTGGAGTGCTTTCTGTTCATCAGTCAATCAGATTACAAACTCGAGGCATTAAGTTCTAACCCGCTGGCCGGCTTTGGAGAGTCCCGCTCCTCACCAGCCCTATGCAATCCATCAGATGAGCTAACTGGGGACGGGACAAATTCTCCTCAATCCCACAGATAAAGTTCTGAGCGACCACCACTCATCTGATGAAGCCCAGCCTGGCCTGGAAAACATTTTAGATTGCACATAAAAAAAAAAAGCTAAAACCCCAAAACAGAAAGCATGATGTATTAATTCTGCAGTGGGCATTGAACACATGCTGCAACAACCCAATGCATCTCCTATGGTGTGTGTGTGTGTGTGTGTGTGTGTGTGTGAACTGACTGAAGCTTGGGTCTGTGTTCAGAATGGGAGCTGAGGGCCTGGAGGCAGTGGCAGGGCACGTGGCTCTGGCAGTGGTCCACCAAAAGACCCAGTGCGTATGGATTGGCACCGCTATTGACCAACCGCTCATTCAACTGACGGGACCTAATTAGAGTCCCTAACCCCTTCCCTGTAGACCATCTACCATCTGTCCTGGACTGCTCGGTGGGGCGAGTGCCTGCCTGACTCCCGAACCCCGGCCCCCCCGCCCCCCACACCCCCCATACTCACCCTGTTGGCTGAAGGACTGCTCAAAGACAGACTTGTAAAGGCTGCGGAAGGAGGCACTGAGATCTTCGAAGTCGGAGAAGATGAGCTGCTTGTCGCGCTCGGGCATGCTGTACTGGGGCTGGGCCCCTTGCTGCTGCTGCTGCTGCTGCAGGCCCATGGTCTGGGACACGGGCTCCGGGTGGCTGCTTACCTGGGAGGAGGAAGACAGAGAGGTGAGACACTGTCTGGGACGTGTACAGTCGTGACATGATGGGACCAACCTTCTCTAGAGCTAGTCGGTTCTATTTCTGGAGGACACTGGAAAAGCCGGCGTAAGCACAACACACTCACTGGGTTCTAACAGCATTGACGGCAGAACCCCGCCCAGGATAAGACTGCCCCTGTAGCAGGGAAACAGCAGCACGTAGCTAATGCTATAGCCTAATGGACATCACATTCAGCCAAGCCCAGTTTGTAAAGAACAAATGACGTGCTGCTCACATCTGGGAGAAAAAAGGATCAAGGGCTGTTCAAAGCACAATGAGGCGTCGTTTCTCAACACCCCCTCACCCCAACCGCAGCCTCAACGAGGCACGCTGCTCACTAAGTGCCTGGCTGTCAGTCTGTCCACCTGTCAGTCACCCCCCTCCCCTCCCCCTCGGCCTCACAGCCCGGCCGCAGAGACGGAGCTACTCAGACGGACACAAAGCCGATACCCAGGTGGCCCCCGCCAAATGTATTTAAAACCAAAATCGATAGCGCCGCCTCGTACAAATAGGCTTCATTTTCTGCCGCGCGCGCGGTCGATATTTATGCTCGCGGCGGGCCCGCGTGTGACAGAGAGCTCCAAGAGACCGGCCCTGCACCGACGGTGGCGGTGCTATGGTGTACATCATTTCTATGTGGGACACGCTGCGTGACGGGACGTGTGTCACGCTCACCTCACACGGCCTCGGTGTGTCACCGGCCCTTTGACACTTTGTCCCGGACACTTAATCCCAGCTAAAGGCTCTGGAGCCGTGTTGCTGGGGCAGCGAGGGGCGGCGGCCGGCTCGGACCGTCTGAGTGACTGGCTGGAGGACGGAGGAGGAGGAGGTACCACAACAAGCAAGGGCGTCTGCCGCTAGCCTGCTGCTGCTGCTGCTGCTGCTGCTGCTGAAGCCGTTCACAGCCCCATCCATCATCCAGCGGGCCGATCGATGCCCGGCGCCTGCAGCGGAGAGGGCACCGTGGGATGAGGGGAGCACCGCGGCAAAAGGAGAGGGGGGCTGTCTCTGGTGGGAGGAACATGAAGAGGCGGCGCTTTCGCTCGCGTTCTCTCTCTCTCTGTCTCTCTTAACCCCGGCGCCCCCTGATGGTAGCCTTAAGCCATGCTGTAGAACGGTCTGAGGCGGCCTCCTGTGAAGAGAGCTGCTTCACAGGCTTTGTATGTGGGGAGGCGTCAGAGGAGCAGCCAGATACAGCCAAGTACGCGGGGCGAACAACTACTTAAGACGCAACCCCTCGGCGACGTTCAGACGCTGTCTGGCGTTCCATCAAAGAGGTACCTTTGTTGTTAAAGGATCAACGGCGACGTCCCCCCCACGCTGCCTTTGGAGTCTGAATCTCTCACTTAAGAGCTTGGCGTTCTCCCTTTCCTGCCGCTAAGCACTGAAACTGTGGCTACAGCTAGAGAAAGCCACTAAGCCCCCCCGTGGTTGACAGCCGTGGCTAGCCTGAGACGCTGAAGACTGCAGGCCTGTACACCGCGTGTGAGCGTGTCTGTGTGTGTCTGCAGAGACTGGGTACTGGTGTGTAGCTGTGCATGCTGCCCACGTTGTTGAGTGTGTGTGTGTGTGTGTGTGTGTGTGTGTGTGTGTGTGTGTGTTTGTGTGTAGAGGGACTGGGGGGGTGGGTGGGGGTGGTGGAGGGGAGCGGGTACCGGTGTGTAGCTGTGCACACTGCCCACGCTGTTGAGAGTGACAGAGGCCAGGCTCTGGTCCGACAGGCTGTTGTTAAGGCTGCTTCTCGGGCTGTCGCTCCCATCCTGGTCCGGGTTGTACAACGCCACCTGCAACGCACGGGGGGGAAAAAACACAACCTTTCAAGTAGCCGGCCTTCTTCCCCAGACGCACGCTCTCTCTCTCTCTCTCTTTCACGCACATACACAGCATCTGCAAGATCTACAGCATACCAACAGGATCTGCACTAATGAGTGGATGTCTACAACAATCATTATCACAGTCGCTGTTTCTCTGGAATCATGGGTGGGGTGGAACGGAGACAGATGTCATGGAAACTCTTTGTGAAAACCTGCATAGATGGGCCTCAAAACTCTGATGGTTGTGAGTGTGTGATTGGTGTGTGTGTGTGTGTGATTGGTGTGTTTGTGTATGTGATTGGTGTGTGTGTGTGTGTCCACTTCTTTTGACGATGGGATCCTCTTATGAGATAGACTGCGACCGGGGCCACCTAGGAGCTCCACAGCCTCTTAAGGGGCTGCTGCTGAGCGCATACCCAGGCCAAGGCGCTTCTTTCTGGGCGGACTCTAGAAGCGGGAAGGGGGGGGGGGTCGGCTAGAAGCCGCTCCACCTTGGCTGAAAGGTCACCCCGCTGGCGGCGTCTGATACGTCTGCCCGCCGAGCGCAAGCCGGGCTGGGACAGCGAAAACAAAGGTCCTCAGTGAAACCGAGAGGCTGACCTTTGGATACGGTGCGAGAACCAGCCACAGCACTTCATAACGACAATCTTAATTATCATCTGAAAAGCCTCCCACCAACCCCCAGACACACACACACACACACACACACACACACACAGAGACAATGGTGAGAGGATCCATGTGGGTAATGACTCTAACGAGGCCCTGAGAGGACGGGGCTGGCTGCTGACTTTTCACCCATTCTGTGGAGGGATGTGAGGAATGGCAGACATGCCAGCTACGCTGATGTGTGACGGCAGGCTCAGGCTCAGGCTCAGCTGGCAGCCAGCTCTCTGCAATGCACTGTGTGTGTGTGTGTGTGTGTGTGTGTGTGTGTGTGTGTGTGTGTGCGCGTGCGTGTGTGTTTGAATCCTCTTTGTGTTGTGTGTCACTCTGTGTGTGTGTGTGTGTCTGGTCCGTTGGCCTGCTGCTAATCAGAGAGGGGAAACAGAATGGAGCTCTGTGCCCAGCACAATGAGACAGCAGGAGCAGCCTCCACGGGCCGGCCCAGAGACCTCCTCTCTCTCTGGGAGCAGCCCACTGGAAACCTCCTGGAGGGGCCCCTGGCCGAGCCTGACGGACCCAGACACAGACCCAGACACAGACACAGACACACACACACACACACAACCGCTCCTGTCCAGCTACTCCAGAGGCTCTGCGCTGTGGCAGAACGACGCTGCTCTGTTGTTTGATTAACTATGAGACAGGAGAGAAGGGGCCTGGAAATGGAAGCAGCCAGCGTTGCATACGAAGGAGAGAGGGGGGGGGGG
>JAVQIZ010203809.1:0-12184 GCA_036023535.2 Galaxias brevipinnis
CCCCCCCCCCCCCCCCCCCCCCCCCCCCCCCCCCCCCCCCCCCCCCCCCCCCCCCCCCCCCCCCCCCCCCCACGAAACCCAGCAATGGCTAAGGCAATGCAGTTGCACCAATGCTGATCATTTCGCTCCTGTCTTTTTCTCTCACACCTGCTCTCTGCTTCCCGGTTTTTCTAACCTCTATCTTTTCTTGAACTTTCCCAAACCCCATGAAAAATGTTTATGTTTATCCATAATGTTAATATATTATGCAGCCTTGTTTACCATTAATTAATTGATGTTATTCTCTGAAAACTTACCTCACACCGTATGCATAATACATGTCTAGTAGATACATACATGTTTCATAGATATCCTATCTATATGTATGAACACTGAACTACATACAGTAAATGCATCCTCAACAGAAGCGTGCGATCGTTAGCGAGTAGGCCAACAAAAGCACACACACGTATCCATTCGAAAAGATAAAGTGCCTTAACTTAAGCAGCCACTGAATGTCCTTAAGGCCTTTGGTTCATGCATTGGTAGGGAAGAAGATGACGATGAAGCATCCCCATGCTGCAATTTATTCAGTCTACCAAATGTTTAATGGGTTATGTTGGGAGAATAGATGGAAAGAGTGCTCCCTGCTGGAAGAAAGACTGTACACTGTACATGAGTATATATAGCAAATGTGTTATATTTCTCCAATGGACTCTAATGGTTGTAGTTGTGAAAACACACACGGGAGCCATTTCCATTCTATATTTTATTTGCATAATTCTATTATATGAACTCAACAATAGCGGAAACAATATTGGTCGGCAGGAGTATAATTCAGCATTGCAAAAGTAATAGGTATTATCTTTTTGTCATTGACAGATAAAGTTGTGAGTCTAGAAATTGGCTTGGGGATTAATTTAACACGCCGTCCACGTTTTCCAAAAGAACACTTTGCATCCAGGCGGTCTCGTGCGTGTTGTCATCAGTTCGTCCGATGTATTCATTGCAATGGCGGTATCACGCCGACCCTCGTCTCTTTTATCGTGATGATTGGAAGCCTCACCGAGAGGCTTGTCCTCACGTGGTTTTGAGAGTTTGTAGAGCAGTCTTTCAAGGTTGCCCTTGCGTGTATATCCCTTTGAGAAATGTAAATGTTTCCTGTTAATCATCACAGACCATTTTTCTTGTGGACATGCAGAAACAGATTTATTTTTACACTTGTCATCAAATGCAATCAAATAATAATATGTGAAAGGTAATATACACCAGCTTTAAGTTATGCCAATATGTATTTATATAAAATACAATAATACAATAACAAATGCAATATAATATCCAAGGTACCAAGAGGACACAACTTAGTAAAGTTTGACAAGTGATCCAACCCAATTTCTCTGAAAGTATGTACAATCGTGAATAAGAAGTAACATAAATAAATCATACATCTTGCAAAAATAGACAGTAACAACATTTTCATATTTTTGTCCTTTTTAATTTTTGCGTTTGAAGTCCTATAATCTTATCAGATCACGTTTTACCTGTTGGCTTTGTCCTATGGTAAACCGCTCTGCTATATCAGGATGAAGTTTGAGCTCCATCGATTCCTCCACAGTCTCGGTCGTTCGTGCCACGCTCAGGACAAAACAGGACAGCATAAAAACGCACACGTAATGAGTGAACATGGTCCGTCGTCAGGTTAACTTTCTTCAGTGAGAGATGTGTTCTCTCTGTGGTGGGTCAGTGGTGAACCGCAAAAACCTTTTGTTCTAACACCCTGAGCAATCAGCCTTTTTAAACCCACGCTCTGGTTCTGTGTGTGTGTGTGTGTGTGTGTGTGTGTGTGTGTGTGTGTGTGTGTGTGTGTGTGTGTGTGTGTCCAAGAAAGACAGTGCAGGTTATTCTGCCACAAACTGTCCCCAACCTGTATTAGTTACCAGTGATGCATGAAAGTCGTGAACTCCTTGTTACCTCGTTACAGAGGTAGGACAGAGGGTCTACGTGAGTGGTTTCCACTGCTCTAACGTTGCGCACTCCTCGGACACTGGATGTTACAGAGTCGTTTGTAAAGTTTATCATTTGCTCTGTACAGAGCACAGAGAAAGACATGGCTAAATGCTGATGGAGAGGTGTTGGGAGAGGTTGTTTGAGTTTGTGTGTGTGAGTGTGGAGAGGTAATTGGCAGTTTTGTAATGTGGACAACCAGTCGTTTAACCTATTAGCCTGCGACAACAGCCCCTAAATGACTGTTTCATTCACCATGCGTGTTTCACCCCTTGCTCCTTAAAAAGTGGGTTCAGGAAGCAGTGTGCACTCAGGTAAACTAAAGTATTAACCACATCGACACGGCAATGGGGATCTCATTAACCTGGTTTATGCATCGTAAACTCGAGTCAATGGCCAATAGCGGGGGACCAGAGGACATATGTACGTCTAGTCGTCACAGACGCTACGATGTCGCTCCACACTTCTCTTTGCATCCCTTCCCTTCTGCCAACCGGTACAGGGCTTTGTCATAAAGTGTTCAATATTGTTGTTTTGTCTCAATTCTTTGTGTGTGTGTGTGTGTGTGTGTGTGTGTGTGTGTGTGTGTGTATTTGTGTGTATCTATGCATGCACAGACTTTTGCTGGGATGTTTGCCCCCTAGATATCATTGCATTAAGGGCCCCACATTTAGCTGGCACTGTAAGGCACGCCTGCAGCCTGGTAAGACAAGGTGAGTGCGGGGTGAGACGTCTTCTCCTCAGACCGGGGAAAGACGTGACCTTGAGCATGGACGGGCCCTCCCAGCCTGAGTAGACAACAACAACAAGGCACCTGTGACTGTCTGTAAGTGGACTTGGGTGAGCAGGTTAACCCTGTCCATCATTCGATATGGTGAGCGAGAGCCTGTCACAGTGTCTCTTCCCCCTCAGAGGAGACAGCCTGTGACAGTTCACAGCTGACTGATTGTCCTCAGTTAGCCATACACAACTCATGGGCCGGTGGAGTTGGGATTCAAGAAAGACAGTGAAGGTCAAGTAAAGTAAGAAAGTTCCATTATAGTTGCTTTTTGGTATTGGCTGATTAAATGTGGTCCATATAGTCTACCTTACTAGCTACAACCACTAATACAGGCGTTCATCTGTCTACAGCCTATGACTCCCTGTTTTCATACATAGCTTCTCTTTATTCCTCCTTTTTAGTTTTCTCTTAACGCTGGTAAGTGCACTTATCATTTCAAAACATATATGCTTTATCCGCATGATTTGAACCACCCTGTGTGCACAATAAAGTCACCATTATTTTTTATCCCATTAATACGCTGGTTCAGCGTTTCAGTATCCAGGGACAGCTCTAGTCTCATTTCTAAATCGAAGATTCCAGAACCCATCAAATCACTGGAAGAGGGTATAACATAATTTCAGCGTGCTGCATGCACCATTTAACAGAGCGATTCCTAGAAGTCTATTGTGAGTGTGTGTGTGTGTGTGTGTGTGTGTGTGTGTGAGCAAGAGTGTTGGTTGTGCTTGTGGGTGTGCAGGTGTGCTACGATGGAAAGATCTAGTAAACACTAGCAATTCCAACAGGAAGGGACAATTGATGTCATTCGCTGTAACCACGCACACTGGCATAACTGCTTTTCTGGTCTGATCTGGACTGTATTTTTAAGCCTTGCTGCACATTAAAAACAGGATATCGTGTACGTCAGCACGGAATGCCTGTGTAGTCTAGCAAGGCCTTCAACCTTTTTTAAATATCATATCATAAATAACATTTTCCTCGTAACCATTTATCCCTTAGATAGTAGCTTATTGTAATTCTTAACATATTTACTCAATTGGATCCATTCAAACCAAGTGATTATAATAATTCAATCTTTTAAAAACACATTCTGATCCTTAACTTGCTTGAGTCAGTTAAAAATTTATAGAAATTACAAATTGGATTTCAGCTGTGCCAGCCATACCTTGTCGTTCCTAAACGGATCTATATATTTATCAGTCAGTACGTGTTTCCTAAACTCTGATTTCTAATAAAACAATGTCTTAACCGCTGTGATCGGCCATTAAGACAACCAAGCTTCTATCTTGGCAGGCATGCAGCTGGGTGAATGGTCAGGCCTCAGAGGGCCCATTGACCAGAGAAGACTGACAAGGAGTAAGGAGACATTAGGGAGACTACCGCCAACGTCCAGAGAAGCAGACCAATACCCAGAGCTAAACATACAACATTTATTCATTCCAATTATTACTTTTCAAATACTGTTAACATCACAAACAATATAGATTTTTTGATAGAAATTCAGTACTGTAAATTACTGTAACAAATATCGATATATCAGTATCAGTAGTCTTACAATTACATGTGTTAAAAAAAATGCCATTACATATTTTTATCAAGTATGTACAACTTTGGTTTTAACTATGACAATGTAGTGAAATAGTTGAGTAAAATGTGTGCGACAAAGCTACATCTCTAATTAATAACTTCTCCCCTCAACCTTTGATCAAGTGGCTACTTGTCTCATCTACTAATGCATTAATTGATTAAAATTAGTTCCCAGACTTGGTGCACTCAACTTTCCAACCGCAATTGGACAACATCCATGCATAACGAGTCATCTAGCTCAAGTCACGACCACCAGTCGAAGATGCTCAATTGTCATTGGTCAGTCGTTAAAGCTGTTCATCTTCATTGGCTGTTACCACAGAGATGACCATTAGGTATTTGAGTCCATACTATTTGTGGGTTACCTTGAGGGAGTGGCCTTTAACTTTGGTTTCACTTGACTGAACAGGTTGCTATGGCCTCCGGCAGACCCTGCAGCGACTGATGACACTTTGTAGAGAACGTCCTTTCACTGTCTGAGGAACAGGTTTACTGCATAGGAAGGGGATACAGTCACACACACACACACACACACACACACACACACACACACACACACACACACACACATAGCATGAGTAAGCACTATTATCAGAGCACATATATTAGAGTGGAGCTCTAAAACACCATTTATGGAGGATCTTCAATCAACTTAATTGGGTTACTACATCAATTGATCAATCCAGAGTGATTTATCGAACACATTTATCCAAAGAGGCTAGCTTTTATCGACTGTCGTTGACGTCTAATTCTACAAATGTTGGAAAATTTTTCTCAATATGCAAACTAAAACGAACAATAAAATGCATAAGACCTTCAAATCACAACATTCTACTTTTAAAGAGTGACAATGGCTTTAACGCGAACGTTCGAGACACTGCTAAATCACCCAGATAAACATTTCTCTTTAAATCAGCAGTTAGACATTGTATTGCAGTAGTGAACGGTAGTCTGACTGGCTTCACCTGAACATGTTGTTGGGGTCCAGGGAGGCCAGCCAGTAGCTGTAGGAGTCAGGGTAGTAGTTGCACGTTCCCCGCCCATGACACTCGATGAAGGGCACCTGGCGGAAGTGCTCCAAACAGGAACCGGGGGAAATGAGGGGCTGGCCCGAGCCCTCCGCGCCCGCACCCGTTTGCTGCGAAACAACGGAGTAGCTAAGTATTCAGTTCTGGGATAAAAACGTGCACCATCAAACAATAAGTCAAACACAAAAGAAGTGATGATTCCAGTGGGAAAGGACGAAAAGACAGGGCAGAACAAGGAATGATTATGGGGTTTGGGTTGAGAAGGGGAGTAAAACACTGACATAAAACATGAAATATGAAAACAACATAGCGTAACAATGAGAGTGCAAATTAGATAATTTCACGGTCTCTAAACTGTGTCCTGTAAAAAGTACTCCACCATGACAAAGGAGTAGCCAGTCCAGAGGGAATCCCATCCCCTGGGACAGTCTGGGGTCTGGGTGGTCTGGCTGTGGATGGCTATGACATTGGAGGTTCCCTCACACACCGAGCACCTACACCACAAAAACACAAACAGGTCACCTTGGTAACAAATAGTTGGTGACCACTCATTCTTAAAAGTCCTTGGTGTAAGTGGATGTGTGTGTAAGTGGGTGAGAAAGAGTGAGTGTTTTGCGGTGCCTGCTGATATAGGTGGCTAGCTCCGCCCCCGTGATGGCATCCATGCTGGCCGGCATCGCCTTGTCCGTGGACAGCCAATAGGAGTAGTCATTGCGGGCGGCGTAGCGACAGGTGCTCTCCGTGTCACAGAACAGGAAGGGCATGGTGGAGAAACGAGGCAGACAGCTTCCCATGGAGCCTGCCAGGCAGCATGAGGTAATCAAAGAGGGTTAACGACAAACAAGCTTTTGGCAAACAGTTGTACAAATATGTTAACTTACAAAGCAGGGGTTTTGTGTTCTCTATCTGACCTCAGATTTTGTAAACTCCTTATATTTTGTCTATTGGGTTTCAGCGCTCTCACCCAGGTCCTGCCCGTGTGCCTTCTCGTTGCCGTTGATGAAGAGGAGGGAGTACCCGGAGTAAATGAGGGTGGTACCGCGGGGGCAGTCGGGCACGCGAATGCTCTGGCTGTGCCTGGCCATCAGGAAGCTGTCAGCCAGACCGACTATTCCGGAGCCCGGGCGACCGGCAGCACCCCTGCGACCTGGCTCCCCTGCTCTGCCCTGTGCACCTTGTCCCGGGTCAAACGTATAGAGAACATAAAGGAAAGAGAGGTTGAAAGGTGAACACTGTGTGAGGAGAATATGAGCATTGAACACACAGTCTTTATGTAACGATTATTTTGTTAAACAGATTGAAAATGTTCTATATAGTCAACGTTTTGGTCCACACAAACATACCTGGCACTCCAGGGGTTCCTTTATCTCCTTTGAATCCCGTGAAGCCGGGCTGGCCAGCAGGGCCGTAACCGACAAGACCCTTTGGGCCTGGGGAACCTAGGAGAGCAAGGGTCAAAGGAGAGGTCAATGATAAACTTGTCTGGAGACTTAAGTACAGTTTGGATGTTGATTTAATAGAAGCTCCCTTGCTTATGGATATGAAGACAAACTGAAAATATATTTAGACGTTTGAAGAGAGAGAATCATATTCAACTTGAACTCATATCGAGTTTATGTGTAGAGCTGATCAAAATTGTACAGAATAGAATAGAATCTGGTCAAGTGTGATACGGAACCTGCTGGTCCCAGTCGTCCTGGCAACCCTGTAGTGCCAGGAGCCCCGCGGTTGCCAGGGAAACCAGGTAGACCTGGATCTCCTGGTATGTAGATGGGCTCTCTGAATGAACTGGGACCAATCTGTCCTGGAGGACAAAAGCACAGAGCAGTTCAGCCATCTTAAAGGTCTCATGTAACATTCTAAGTCTTCTTGACTAAGTCGTTGGTTTTACCTGGTGGTCCTGAGTAACCTTTGACCCCAGCACGTCCTTTGGGTCCGGGTTTGTAACTGGGTTCCCCCCTGTCACCTGAAACAACATACATTCATGTTAAATAGAAATAAAAATAAAAATCTAAAATATCAAAATATGACTATGAATATTTGACTTACGATAAAGCAAAAATACAACTATTCTCTGCATATAAACTTCAGTATCACAAACAAAGAGAGTAAGCAGTTTCTCTTATTGTTCACTTTTTGACCCCAGTAAAATGAGCATAAAACGATGACAGTAACAATACACAATTCTGCCGCTTGCAGAGATAGGTCTTTGTCTCCATGTGAAGGTGAAGGTGACAGTAAATCTATAGGATACAGAGCCATGACAGATTACCAGGGAGTCCTGGATATCCAGCAGGGCCAGGGTCACCCCTCGGTCCTGGACTGCCAGGTATAGCACCAGCCCCCTGGGAGGTATAGCGAAGGAAAACAAGCACACATGGTGTCAAGGATCGGAATAGTCGTATTCTCAAAGGCATTTAGAAAGTGCCCCTATGCAAGAAGCAGCTTATACAAGTTTGATGAATATGTGATTGTACAGTAAGCAGCTGTCGTCAGGATTTTGTTCTGTCTCGAAAGGATTTTAACAAGGCTGGTAAAAAAAAAAATCAATAGGCAAAAGAAATGAAGAAAAGCATGTTTTCTAAATAAATACAAAAACGTGCAAAAATCTTTATTTTCCCGGAAGATTGCTGGTGGATTAAACATTGAGCAATAGATCATGTTAACTTTGAATATTTGTTACACCTCGCCCAAAGTACATGAACTAAGCCTTTCAAAATGGACCCTGGTACATTTGATTGAGGAGACTCACTGCGGTGCCTGGTGGTCCCAGATCTCCTCTGGGTCCATCAGGGCCAGTGGCCCCCCTGTAACCGGGTTCCCCTCGGTCTCCCTTCTGCACCCCCTTTGAGAGCCCCGGAGGCCCCGGATACCCACGCTGCCCTGCAAACCAACACACAGAGGCAGACAGACATTAAGACATTATGATGTCAAATCAAATCAAATCATAAAAAAATGTAATAATGAATGAACTGGTCAGTAATAACTGATTATTAAAAATAAAAAGTACATAGTTACAAATGTATCAGACAAGCTAAATGGTGTCTTGGGAATCGTTGCATTCCTCACCTGGCTCCCCAGGTCTACCGTAAGACCCAGGCTCTCCCTTTGGCCCAGGAACACACACCGCTCCTGGCCCCGGCAGCCCGTCAGGACCGGGGGGTCCAGGCTGGCCCGGGGGGCCCATGTCACCTGAAGGACCGGCGACACCTGTCACTGTCATACCTGGAAGACCAAGCTCCCCAACTGGACCTGTGAAAATAAGAAACAACAACCATGAACAACCAATCACAGAGGGGTCACACTGAGCGTAGCAATATAATGAGCAAATGACTGAGGTAAGTAATTTGTCCTCTTAAAAAAAAAATCAGAAGTGAATGATGTCATCTGTGTGAGACTGACCTGGTTGTCCATTTTCACCACGTCTGCCGGGAGTTGATCCCACTAACACTAGGGTGGAATAGAAATATGTCAGAGCCTCAGCATTTACATCAACACACACACAGAGGATAAGAAGCAGCTAGACAAAAGTGTATAAAATAGAGAGCCATTGAGTACAAAGAAAGAGAGACAGTAAAAAATAAATTAACAAAACGTACAGCCAAAGTGATTTAGTCAAAGGAAATTAGGAGGTTATGAATAGGAAAGAATAAATAAGAGTCAGCGTGTGTTTTCTTACCTGTGTCTCCTTTCTGACCGGCGGATCCAGGGAAACCGTCTCGACCCTGGTCTCCTCTAGGACCTGAGGGGCCTGGCGGACCTGGGGGGCCAGGGCTACCTGCATTAGTTGAGACACAGGAATCTGGTAAAGTGTTTTTAACTGAAAAATAATCTAACTTGATCTGATGGTGCTAAAATTATGTGTTTTTGCCATGTTTTTAGAAATACAGAAATTAAGAAACAGGAACTTTTAAATGTTATGTTCTTTACAGTGTCTACAATTGATCAACTATACCACATACAACAGTTTGCTGTGTATAATTACTGAGAATAGCTGTTTTTTGTGGGCCAGAAGTGACCTTACCTATGGGAGTGTCAAACCTAGATGTATACCGTAGAAACCATAAGATACAGAGATACAAAGAGCAGTGACACTACCTATGGGAGCGTCAGAACTAGCTGGACCTTTGGGTCCAGGGCGACCATCAGAACCTTTCAGACCCTGAGGGCCTGGTGGACCTGAATCAGACCAGAGAAAGAAAGCAAGAAAGCAAGAAAGAAAGAAAGAAAGAAAGAAAGAAAGAAAGAGAGAGAGGCAGAGGTAAGTATAAGGTTCTACAATTTAACGTCAAATATAATCACACAATATCACAGTCATTCGTTTTGGTCACGGTCACCTGGGTAACCAGGGCGTCCAGCGTCTCCTTTAGATCCGTGTGGTCCATGAGGCCCAGGAGGTCCTGCAAAACCAGGCTCACCTTTCTGCCCCTTGGATGCAGAGCCACTCCTTACCCCTGCTTCACCCTAGGAAGGACAGGGACAGGGACAGCGGGAATTATGGATTATTTATTCAAACCTAATCCTTGGCCAGTGCCACCATCAACAGTCTTCATCATTATCATGTCAGCCATTCTCTTGGCATCTTAAATATAATTTGTACTATTGTCAGGACATCCTCATCAGCCTCGAGTATTGAATTCCAATTGCAACAGGTTTGTAATGTTATACATATGTGTTACTCTGTGTGTTTTATTTGGCTGTGTTTTGTACCTTCTGTCCAGGTGGCCCTGACTGACCATATCCACCATAACTGGCATCTCCTCTCAGACCTCTGGATCCTTCACGACCAGTCTGACCATCTGGACCACGGTCTCCCAGACGACCTGACTCCCCTATTGACCCCTTAAAACCTAGTATCACGTCCAAACCATTAATAGATCACATGACCACAACACATTCTTTTGTCTGTGTGATCCTAAAGATAAGATAAACTCCCCTAAATATTTTTTTTCTATATATCATCTGTTAGTGTTTTGGTAACAGCCCATCAAACGTAGTAGTTTTTTACCTGTCATTTACATAGTGTATTACGGTAGTGTGAGTTGAATACAGTGTACTGCACTGTGTTTGAGAAAGTAAGAGGGTCTTGCCTGGCAAACCCACGTTTCCCGAGTCTCCTCTTGGTCCAACTAGGCCTGGTCCTCCCACTGAGAACGGGCTGTCCACACCAGGATCACCCGGGGGGCCTTAGCACCCACACCCACACCCACACCCACACCCACACACCCACACACCCACACACACAGTTACCATTTCCAAGAATACATCAACACACACACACACACACACACACACACACAAGCATATACAAACAACTCAGGCACAAACACATAGTCACAGGAGCACACACAAACACACCTGTAGGACCCTGGTTTCCAGGTCTGCCAGTTCCCCCAGATGGTCCTTTGAGTCCAGGGAGACCAGGTTCACCAGGGATACCGGAGACACCAGGCAGACCTACAATAAACCCTCCCATTACAACACCGTCAAAGAAAAACTGATTGAATCCTATCAGGTTCAAATAGTATCAACCATTGAAACTTTCATACTACTAACACTGTCAAAAACAGTCTAAATTGTAGCTACCAAACAATTTTTATACTATGAAAAAATTGGGAAAATATAACATGATCACAGTTTTCATGCTGATAATGTTATAGACTACATTGTCCGTCTAGGCTTTCAATGGGAGACACTGACATTCAATGACTAATCAACGACAAAATTGTGAATTAACAATAAGTAAAAGCTTATGAATACATTGATGAATAAACGTCACTCAAAAATATTGTCTTATTTCTAGTTCAGTCCACTATAATATGTGGTTCTCACCAAGAAGCCCCGGTTCCCCAGAAGGACCGCCTAGGAAGCTGGATGGAGACCCTGGAAAACCTGGGGCCCCAGGGATCCCATGATCTCCATCCAGGCCTGGTGGGCCTCTCTGGCCTTTAGCTCCGTCAGCCCCTGGGTTGCCTAAACCAACAGACATGTTTAAAAGACCGTATCGTTATATGTTGTTGTCATTATATGTTGTTGTTAGGAGAGAGAGAGAGAGAGAGAGAGAGAGAGAATGTGTCTGTGTCTGCTTGGTGAGTGGGTTGATTGTGTGTGAAACTGATTTAGGTGTCTGACCCTTGGATCCAGGTGGTCCTCCAGGTCCAGGCAGTCCATCCTGACCCAGTCTAGATCTTCCATCAGGCCCTGGGTCTCCACTGGCACCTACATTTGGCTCAATCAATACTGTGTATACCCACATATCTTCTAGTGTGACTTTTCAAAATACATTATTTAACGTCACAACGCTAAGGCGTTCATAACGATCCCCCAATCCCCCCCCCCCCACACACACACGCACATTCAGATGCATCTGAAAACATTCAATATCTAAACTGAGCATATAAAGCAAAGTTCATATCTGTAATCTGGGGCGCATTATGGACCATAGAACACATACTTTAATATAACAACACTGTTCATTTGTACCTGGTTGACCTGGTAGGCCATCTCCACCCCTGGCACCCTTCACTCCCGGTTGACCCTGTCTTCCAGGTCCGGAAACCCCAGGGGTGCCACGGTCACCAGGGAGACCAGGCAGACCGTATCCTGGGAAGCCAGACTCCCCCCGGACACCCCACACCCCTCTGGGACCTGGGGGAGGGGTTTAGGGGTACACATGGTACATTGGGAATAATTTTCAATATACACAGGATAGGATGTTATAATATCCATTATGCCATATTCCAAGATGAGCACTTCAAAAGACAATATTTTAGAATGGACTTGGGTTGAGAGCAGATATGTCATT
>JAVQIZ010203811.1:0-10132 GCA_036023535.2 Galaxias brevipinnis
CAGTGTGTTGGTACTGTTCTGTTACATAAGCGTTAGCCTGTGAAAGGTAAACCAAGTACAATCACTCTGGAAGGTCTGTCCTAGGCCTGGCCTGTTCGTTGAACATGCGATGTTGTCAGTAAATGTCGTCTGTTTCTTTCACGCCCAATAAGGTAGTCAGTAACACTAGCCTGTCTCTTCCTCATCTGATAATGTAGTCAGTAAGCCCGTCTCTTCCTCATCTGATAATGTAGTCAGTAAGCCCGTCTCTTCCTCATCTGATAGTGTAGTCGGTAACACTAGCCTGTCTCTTCCTCATCTGGTAATGTAGTCAGTAACACTAGCCTGTCTCTTCTTCATCTGAAAATGTAGTTGATAACAGTAGTCCCTCTCCGCATCTGATCATGTAGTTGGTAACAGTAGCACGTCTCCTCCGCATAGAGATCATGTAGTCATAACTGCTGTTAGGCTAGTTGAGTCTCATTTTCATAGATAATGTAGTCAGTAACATTAGCCCGTCTCTTTCTCATCTGATTAAATGCTGCTCCGCTGTTAGCCTAGGCCTAGCCTGTCACTGTCTTTCTGTTGATTGTTGTCAGTCAGAGTGGAGTTTGGTGCCCACCAGGGCTCGTTCTTCAGTAGTTCAGGAAATCAGATGTTGCTGTCATTGCGATTTGTGGTGCCCTGGCTCTGATTGGCTCTACTCCTGTTCTTTGAGGCTGCCTTTCATTAGACAGAATGTTTAGCCTGGTATCCTTACCAAGAAGATAGATGTGTCAAGGCCTAGCTTGAGCAGTGGCACTACCCTTCTACAGTGTGAATATGTAAGGCAGTGTTTTGATCTAATTATTAGACAGGGTTATCATGAGGACTTGAGCTTGTGTTTGAGGCCTATCATCCCTATCCAGGCCGTTTAAACTACAGCCCAGCTACAAGCTAGGATCCATAAAAACCGGCTGCGATCAACAAAACACGGTGACTCCAGCATTACATCCACAGGAGCAAAGAAGCAATGTGTGTCAGAGGATTTCCTTTTGAGCTTCAGCCTCCTACCGTTCAGGAGCCTTCTGTTTGTTGGTGTAACTTGTCTGGATGGCTGGATTTGCTCAGTGCCGGTACAGGTTCTGTGTTTTGGGCAAACAAGGATAAGGACAGCTAGTAGGACGCCCTCTGCTAGGGGATTTACTAGAGGGAAATAAATAGCAGTGTTGCATATGTCTCGCTGTGTTTGGCTGAGCAATCAGGCCAACATTAATGATTGATCAGAACACTGGATGAAATATTGATGGCCCTGGCATCCTGCCACGTATCGGCCTCTCTGGGTCTATCAGAGATGGAGCTGATCCCAGATCCCGAACAGGCAGTCAGGGAGGAGGCACGAGGACTAGATTAGGACCTGATTGGGCATAGAGT
Source organism: Galaxias brevipinnis (assembly GCA_036023535.2). NCBI lineage: Eukaryota > Metazoa > Chordata > Actinopteri > Galaxiiformes > Galaxiidae > Galaxias > Galaxias brevipinnis. Next base: position 1,393 of record JAVQIZ010203811.1, read on the forward strand.
CGCTGTCCTTACTTGTCTGGAAGACCACAAGGTCTGTTTGGAGGAGCGTGGACCGTGTTCTGAACCAAGCCCGGGGAACATCCAAAGTGGCTCCATGCTCGGTTGAAAAATGGTAAGTAAGGAAACCATACAAAACAGGACGATACCATGGTGGACTGCAGTGGCCATAGGAGGGAGACGGGAGGTTTAGTGGAGCTTACCGAGGTGGTGGCACACCCTGGGCCGTGCCCTCAGGCGTTGGTATGTGTCTGTTAAACAGCAGCATGTGACCGTACACAGAGGCCTCAGTTTGAACACATACACACCGTGGGTGAACAATTCCTCAAGGTGTTGCGTTTAGACTGTCTGTCGTTCGTCTAACGTGTTGAACAGCGGTGCACTTCATTCTGCGAGCATGGAGGTAGGCCCCTGGGCTGGGTTTCAGATTTTCGCTCGGTTTAACCTTCCTAAGTTTCTGTTGTTTGACTCTGCTTCCTTATCTGTCTTTCTGCAAGGTACTAGGTCCTCAGAAGTGTGTTTTAAATGTGCACGGACTCTCTTTTGAAAATGTCTTGCATGTGATGTTGGTTAAGGCTGCAATTTACCTTGAAGTTTGCCAAACTCTATTTTGCACAGCATGCCAACGAGCACAAAGACCCTGTTCTGTATTATGTCCTTTGTCTCTGCAGTCGTGGGCGTTCCTCGGTCTCTGTTAACTCCTGGTGCACATGGCTATAAATAGGCTTCTGCTGGAGGAAATTATTGGAATCATCCACTCGTTGCCAGTTTTGAATTATAGGCCTGTATTCAGAAGGGAGAGTTCGCTTAGGCCATACTGTTTAAACTGTGAGGGACATCTATTCTTTGCCTGGCTGCCTTTTGATAGTGTACCTGTGACTCAATCAACTACAAATCCATTTATCAGCAGAACTCATAGTTGCATAATGTAGTCAACAAAATGCATTCCCCTGTTCCTCATTGGAGGTTAAAAACTAAAGTTGCTGTTTCCTCATTGTCAGGATCCGTCAGTGACACAAGTTACACGAAATGTTCCACCAGGACTGGAGGAGTACAACCCCTTCACAGATGCCAAACCCGTGAGTTAGCAGATGTGTGTGTGTGTGTGTGTGTGTGTGTGTGTGTGTGTGTGTGTGTGTGTGCTTACGCAAAGTTGATGTGAGAGGCCAAGTGTCCAAAAGGTTGACGTTGAGATGAAGGGAGGATAACAACGAATGCCATTAGCAATCAATGACCTGCAAATTGAGACCCATCAAATTATTGTTTTGTCATATTCAAATTCTCTGCCATTTGAAAGGCTTCTTTTTATAGTATAACGCAGCTAGAAACAAACTAACAGGTATTAAGTGAACTAGACGTGCATAAAGATTCTTCACTGCCTTGCTGAAAGACGGTCTTTTATAATCTGTGTGTGTGTGTGTGTGTGTGTGTGTGTGTGTGTGTGTGTGTGTGTGTGTGTGTGTGTGCTCTTTGCCAGGCGCCCCCTGGCATGGCCCCAAAAGGAACAGCCCCCACCACCAACACACAGCCTGCCATCATGAAACCCACAGAGGAGCCTCCAGCCTACTCAGAAGTCCCGCAGACTCAGGTAAATGCAGCCGACCGACAGATGCTTGTTTCTGCTCTGCAGGCCAATTCTAATTAACTAATTTTGTGATCAGAGAGAAGTAGGCAATTAGCCCGTTTTCAAATTAGCGTCGATCAAATAGGGATCACTACTAGGTCATTCGCATGCTGATATCCTTATCACTCACACGCTCCCAAAAAAAAAAACATGCCGACAAAACCCTCTGAGATTCGCTGTCAGTCAAACCTGTGTGTGTCGCCATGTCATAGGAGCAGCGGGCGTCAGCTGAGCTGTTGAGGAGGCAGGAGGAGCTGGAGAGGAAGGCGGCTGAGCTGGACCGCCGGGAGAGAGAGATGCAGTCACTCAGCGCCTCAGGAGGTCGGCACTTTATGCTCTCACAAAGTTACAAAGCAACGCTCTCTCCTAACAGCTCCAGGAGACAGCGAGGTGTTAGGAGCTCGCGTTCTGTTTCTGTTCATTGCAGGCGAACACAAAGTACTCTGGCAAAAAAACATGTCTAGACTTGTGGTTCAGTTCTTTTGGTTTAAACTCAAAATATTCGATTTGAGCTAGATTGAAGTTAGAGCAAAGATTCTGCTACTGCAGCACTTTTGAAAACGGATGCCTGAATAACATTTAAGAGTTGTTATTTTTGTTTTATGATTTCTTCAGGAAGGAAAAATAACTGGCCTCCACTTCCAGAGAAGTTCCCTGTGGGCGCTTGCTTCTACCATGACATCACAGTAGACATTCCCGTGGAATTCCAGAAGACAGTGAAAATCATGTATTACCTCTGGCTGTGTAAGTCTCTGTCCTGGAACCTAATCCGTGTGGATTTGAGAACAATATGTTACTCAAACGCCTCCCGTTCCCTTTACACAGTAACTAGTCTCCTCAGATTCTGACCAAGTTCCTTGACCTAAAATATATTTTTCCTATCACTAAAATGCAAAATGACTGGTGCATCCAACTGCAATATGCAAAGCAGTCATACATCCATTCTTGAGCCCGTCCCTATCATAAATATAAAGCGCAAAATACTTTTCATGCTTTTGTGACTCATCAAAACCCACCTGAATTGCAAGGCCAGTATATTTGTTCTTTTTAACCCAGTCAAAGGATTTGAAGGGACCAGTTGTTGCCCAGTGGCAGGCAGAAATAATGGGGTATTTCCTGTGGAATTCCTCGTCCACATGATCTGACCGCATGCTGTTTAAGGTCATGGGGTATTGGTTATGTGACTGGGTCACATGGCCTGGGGTTTATACAATAACATCAAATCCCTCTGTCCAGCTATTCTCTGTACGGTTTTGTATGTGATTTGATTAGTTAAAGCATGGTTGTGTGTATTACATTACAGACCAGCTGATCGCCTCAGATCTATTAAAACCTTCAGGGAAAGTGTGAAAAATATTGGAACTGTCTGACCGTAGCCTGGTGCTTTTGCCTCTCCTCTCCTCTCCCCTCCTGTTCTCAGTTTGCAGAGAATAAGAGTAGAGCACTGTTAAATTCTGCACCAAGATGTAGAATCCTGGCACTGCAGCTATTCGGGCCCGGTGGCACTACACACACACACACACACACGCACACACACACAACGCACCCAAGCAATGCCTATAGCCATGCATCAAGCTCAGTGGAAGAGTGGCATTGGTGAATTATTCAACCGTGTGTGAGTGTGTGAGTGTGTGAGTGTGTGAGTGTGTGAGTGTGTGAGTGTGTGTGTGCGTGTGTGCGTGTGTGCGTGCGTGCGTGCCGGGCTCTATTCTCATTTCTCCTGGGCGTCAGGCTGCGTGGGCTGAATTATTGAGCGCCAGCCTTTCCTTCTCTGTCCTCCTGCATTTCACTGGCACAGCGTCCTCATTAAAGACCGTGGACACTGTAGATGGATGGATTCATATCACCCCACCTAACCCCTCCTGGCTTACCTTCCACGCTGCTTTTATGCCAGATGTCCCTCTTCCACCAACCATTCTCCCTGTGCTGCTCTGTGTGCCCTTGTCTCCCCTCCAGTCCACACGGGGACGCTGTTGGCCAACCTGGTCTCCTGTCTGGCGTGGTTCTGCGTGGACACCTCGCGGGGGGTTGACTTTGGACTGGCCATGCTGTGGTTCATCATCTTCACGCCCTGTTCCTTTGTCTGCTGGTACAGGCCACTCTACGGAGCCTTCAGGTGAACCTCAGGGACATGGTATAGGCACACACACACACACACACACACTCAAATCTAGACATCGTTCTCTCAACGTGCACTTGGTCATGTTTTCGTTATCTTTCTTTCCCTCCTTCTATCTTTCTCCTCCCGTCTAGGAGCGACAGCTCGTTCAGGTTCTTCATCTTCTTCTTCGTGTACATCTGCCAGTTTGGCGTCCACGTCCTCCAAGCCATCGGCATCACAGGCTGGGGAGCCAGGTAAAGACAGGAAGTGCCACAACACGCAGCGCAGTGTAGTACAGACCGCCCCAGGTCCTAATGCTGCTGTGTTCGAATCTACCCTATCTGTGCAGACAGTCACTGAGAATTTACAAATCCATATCATACGAAAGACATGGCACAGCTTTGGACGTTTGGAACAATGAACCAACGCGGCTTGCCGTTGCTGTTGTGTGTGTGTGTGTGTGTGTGTGTGTGTGTGTGTGTGGTCCTCTCAGTGGGTGGATCTCGGCGCTGACGGGACTCAATGCCAGCATCCCAGTGGGCATCATCATGATCCTAGTGGCCGCCCTGTTCACCGCCCTGGCCGTCATGTCGCTCATCATGTTCAAAAAGGTACGCCTGCAACCGGGGTCCTGCGAAGAACCAAAAACACATTTATGGCTCGATAAAAAAGAATGTACATATACAATATAATTATTGAGAATTTGACTCTAAGGGTTGATGAACGAGCTGGGAGGAACGGGAGCTGTCTTTGGTTCTGCTTTGGCTCTGTTTAGTTCAGACCCATTCACGGCGTCTCTCTTCTATCGTGCTTCACTACCGTTTTGTCCCCTTCTTCCCATGTCCCTGTCCTCCTATCTCTCGACCCCCCCCTCTTTTCCCTCCCCCTCCAGGTCCACGGGATGTATCGTACGACGGGGGCCAGCTTTGAGAAGGCCCAGCAGGAGTTTGCCACGGGCGTCATGGCCAACAAGACGGTCCAGACGGCCACCGCTAACGTGGCCGCCAACGCCGCCCGGGGCGCCTTCAAGGAGCAGATCTGATTGGCCTCTGGAGCGCCCGCCCTCTCTTACGTCCGTCCAATCCAGGCCCAACTCTCTCATTCCCTCCCCTGCCCTCCCCAACTGAACTGCAACGGTTCAGTCCCACTTTTCCTGAGAAAAAAAAAAAATTGGTCCTGTTTGAATTTGAGATGTGACCCCGCCTCTCTGCAGAGTTCTGAGAAGCGTGGTGACGGTTGTGTTGATGGACACCTTGTTTTGACCTATCCATTTTCTCTTTGGGTCAGCTCTGGATAGGTTGAGAGAGATGTCCGTTGTACAGGGCCATGGCCTTTTTGTCCCGAACTGAGGACTCCTCTGCTCCTCCCACCTGCTCTGACATAACTGTGGGAACCTCCTCATCTGCACCTCACTCACGCCTTGCAACAAGTGTGCTTCAACCTTAATTTCTATATGTGTGTGCGTGTGTGCGTGTGTGCGTGCGTGCGTGCGTGTGGATAAAAGTGATTGAATGTCTGTATGTCTCACTATGACCGTACACGCCGACTTGAAGATGGTCTGTTTGTCTCCAGACAGTAGACTGACTCCCTCCCCCACTCAGCTGAGGCATGTTCCCCTGTCTGCCTGTCTGCCTGTCTGCCTGCTGGCTTGTCTACGGTCTGCCTGTCTTTTCCCCACCTCCTGTGTAGAAGCTAGGCTGTGCTTCCCAGCTGTAGCTGAAGCCTTCGTTCTTCCTATATATGGTCTTTTTTTTCCTGCAATCCCCTCTCTTGTGTCCATACTAGTAATGAATTATCTTATCTTATTATTTCTATGCAGCATAGCTTGCATGCTAAATCCATGACCAGGCGCTTACTGTTATAATGTGTTTGGGGTTGAATAACAGGTAGTTATTTTGAACACATGACCCCCATAAACGACATCCCCACCACCCCCTGCCTCCGTGTTGAGCTTCTCTGTCGAAGATGAATGCTGTGCATTCCGGGGCCCAGCGATGTTTTTGCAGGCCTAGCCTTGACTTCTAACTAGGTTCTCCTTTCTGAGTTTCATGCTGTGTACTTCATTAGAATTGGATTTCAAATACATGTTTTCTCGCTTGAAGTCTTAGCTTTGATTGATCAGAAGACTTCTGTAGTTGGTAGGAGCCCCAGTCTATATTAATTGTGGCGGGTTTGTAGATACTGTCTCAACATGTCTTACTTTATGTCTAATCACATAAACCTTAGCTAGCAATGTGTCTTGAGTACAGGAACCTGTATTTTGAGGCATGGCTGTCAACCAATTTGGGGTTTGAGGACCACTCGTATTTATTTGCAAAAAGATATTTCAACACATGTTGAGTGAGTGGCATTTATTTAAACATCCAAATTCTCTGGCCTCCTCTTGTTTGCGGAGGCAGCGTAAGTCCCTCAGATGCTGTAGTGTATGTGATCATGCACGCCAAGGCAAGTTACCTGGCTTGAGAGGGAGAGAGAGGGAGAGGCGGAGCAGGCGAGCCGTCTCCAGCCGTTACTCGGCGGTCGTTGAGATTTACCTCGGTGCTACTCCAAAGTCTCTGTGTATGTCACCGCTGGCTGATCACACCACACTTTGCCTCTGCTCCTTGAGAGCTGGAGGGAAGAAACTGGAATCTGTTGTAATGTCTTAGATGCTGTGCATTGAAGAGAAAAATCCTGTTCCTTCTTGAGTATGTAAGATGATTTGGCCTGTAATATTGAAGTGTACACTATTTATGGATATAATCGCGTGTATTATGGTGTAATATTATTACTGTCCAGTCAGAGCACAGATCATATCTGTATGTATTTTATGGTTTCGTTTTCTAGAAATGAACCGTCTATTTTTCATCTTTATATCATGATATGTTATTGATGTAACCTGTTTTATCTTTTGATGGTTTTTGTTCTTTTCAGTATTTTCATAATCAAATGTGACTGAGCCTTTTGAGTGTAATATGTGCGCACATCATATCTGTTCAGAGGGGAAAGGCCTGTGTCTGTTTGAGGGGAAAGGATATGGGTCCATACTATTCAGTCTGTGGAGGTGGGCTGTAAGAGAAGGCATCACTTATGTCTTGAAGGGCAGGACACCCTTTACTTGAGTCTTGTTTCTACTCTTTACTTTTTATCTCGTTTAGACCAATAGTACCTTACCTGTGTGTGTGTGTGAGAGAGAGAGAGAGAGAGCTCACACCAAGTTACTTGAGGTTGTTGTTTCCTTTCTTCTGGAAAATGAAATATGAATGAATGGTTAGATTTTGAATATTGCTGTAATTTTTAGGCTTGCTTGATAAATAAAACCCATAACTTTATGTAACTTGTGAGAAAAAATCTACAATCACGTGAACTGTGTTTTTGCTGAAGAATGACCATCGGCTGTGACAATGTGCTTTCTAATCAGTGACCCAACTATGTACTCAAAACGCTGCAAATTAAAATGAATTATGTCTTGTTTATCTCTGCACAGTGGAATGATTCAAAAAGAGGTTAAATTAAAGCAGACCTGAAGGGACTGTTTGTATATTTTGTAACACTGACGAATGGTCTGCTTGTCGCCCTGACTTTCATTGTACTGTACAGATGCACTCTTATCAACCCTTCAGTTGCATGTCCAATAGTTTGAGCTTTGTATATTTATTGTATTACCGTGGAATAAAATTGAACTCATTCCCCTGGAATAGGATTTCCTGTTGTGTTGATTTGTTAACCTCAGAATACATACAATATATGTTTATAGTACAATCTCTAGGGAAAGTCTATAGGGAAAGGTAGCTTGACTGTTAATATTTTTGTATATAATATGTATATTACAACAGAAACAGAAATTTGCTAAAGAATGGCCACCACCAACTAAAGACCAGAAGAGGGCAGCAGCAGCCAAATAATGTATACTAGCATTCAGGGCTTTTGTGTTGAACTGGTACAACTACAACGTCACTCCAAGCCACCCCTGTTTAAGGAAGAAGGAATTTGCAAGGTTAGGTAAGGGGTCCCTATTACAACCAAGGACAGAAATGGACTCCAGTCGCCCTAACTGGTAGTTTATGGATTAGCCACCTAAAAGAATTGAGGCTAATCCGTTAGCGTCCAGTTCAGCCTTGAAATTTGTAGGACAACATCTGTTTATTGTGTGACTGTCTACTGATAACATGCAGATAAAGAGTATTCATCTGACTCATGTTCCCTTTTCCCGGTCCTGTTCTTTGCAATGAAACAACCAAAAAAAGATGGGTCAGTCTCCACGCAAGCAGTGCTTATCCAACTGGACCTGATGCAACATCTGTGAAAGAACCATGTGTGTGTGTTTATTTATTCCTAATACACTCCATATAACTTGAATGTACCCACTGGTTGGAAATAGAGCAGAGAAGATAAGTGAAGGCACTGCAGCGGCATGGTCAGGCATGGTCAGGTTCCTGCATGCAGTTTGTAACACAGACGTCTGCTCTTCTTTGTCTTGACGAAGACCAGAGAGATATCCATGTGGACTCCTGGAATTAGACACGTTCAAGACCAAACCTCCAGTACACTATGCAGCCCACACAGTAACTGGTCTGCACACACACACACACACACACACACACACACACACACACACACACGCTGGTTGACCATCCTTGAACTGCAGATACTCAGCAGTGGTCTGGTTTTCCGTGAGCCTGTTATAGTAATTGATTTTGAGGAACAAAGCCTTTCTAAGGAGTCATTTCCTGCCTGCCACTGGGCATACCCGTGCTGTAGCCCAGCAAGAAGCAACAGAGCAAAGCGTTGAATTTAGAATCCAGGTTGGAAAACAAAAGAAAGTCCTCTTTCGTCTCTGCTTCAAGCTCCCCCAGTCCCAATTTTATACGTCAGCAACACTTACAGTTCAGAGGTCAGCCTGTGTTTGTGTCAGCCATCATGGAAACCTAGAACTGCTGCTAGGTGACCATGACATCCCAGTTTTAGGTGTCATTGCTAAAGTACCTTGCATGCACAAAAGAGTAGAACCGAATGACATAAGCGTTGCAATTCTTTAT
>JAVQIZ010203850.1:0-14090 GCA_036023535.2 Galaxias brevipinnis
AAGCAATGCTGGGTACATAAGGATGCAAGCCACTAGGAGGCATACAGTAGGACAGAAAGAGAGCGGGAGAGAGAGAGAAAAAGAGAGAGAGAGAGGGAGAGACAGAGAGAGAGAGAAACACAGACCTATGAGAGAAAGGCAGCGTGGAGAAAAAGTAGTAGCGAAGAGGAAGCGAGAGAAAAAGCCATGTTGACACCTCGTCCGCCTGGTTATCTGATCTGTGAGCGATGGCAGGGAGTTTGAAAGGCACTCTGGTCAATTAGAAGTGTGCAGCACATTTCCACCTGGCTCTAACAGAGATGAAGTGGCTCTTTCAGGAGACACGGTGGCAGACGGCCAGCGAGGACAGTCCAAACGCCGCCACTGGAGTAAACAGCAATTAATGAGCAGTGCCATCCACACTTCAGTGCAAAATGACACATAATGAATATTCCCTCAATTAAAACAGTATTACACTCTTGATTGAATCTGCTGCACAACCTGAACTAAATCTGTATTCAAAAACCGAATGTTACACGCCTGACCTGATCTAGTAAAAGGTGAGGGCTTGTGTTAAGAACCTTTGACACAATCTTTGGGAATCATGTTTCTAAATACAGTAGTTCATTAACATTTCATTCCTCTATCATAAGTAGGATATCCAGTTTGCTGTTTTTAATCATGATAAATAAACTAGCACGCCATCTGTCAAACAATTTGATTCAAACGATTGATTTGATATGAAGTAGGTGGATAGAATCAAAACCACAAACACTTTTTGTCTATGAACAAGTGAACATTCAACAAGGCCACGCTATAGTTCTCCCACCACAGGCCAAAGACACCCATTTCCATCTCTCAGTGTATCTATTTCCGTCTGTCATATAAAAATAGGCTTTTAATAACCCAGCATGGCGTTCATTTTCGGTCCTCACGTCTTACGTCAGGGAAGGATAGTAGCAAACACTGATCAGTGAGACAGATAGAGTTGCGTAAGACCGTGTGAATGTGATTGGTGTTTCCAACATGGCGGAGAGTGGGTCTAACTTTCAATCACTGCCACAGTTTAGCACAGCCACTTTGATGAGCCGTCTTCATGTGCCTCCTACAGCAATCAATCCACAGGCACCATAATCAAATATTCATTAGTGGCTTATTCATTATTAAAACCTGTTTTGAGCCAATAACAAAGGAATAAAGCAGTCTTAGAAACACCCATTACAATGATGTTTATGAAAGTTCAATGTGCTCGGATTGTATTGTCTATCATATGTTGTGTATCCGTGTATCATAAAGAAAGCATCGTCGTGTGATTTATTGTTGGGCAATGAACTACTGTAGGTTATAACAGTAGCAGAGTCAGTTTATGATCCTAAGAATGCTATGTCAAAGGCAGACAAGGTAGTTATGATTAATAACAACTAATAGGCCTTTAAACTGTACAACTAAATCTATATTATGGTAGGCTACAATGGATGCTTGCAATGGAGGGTCTGTCGAAAACCCGCATGTCTTTGGTCAATCAAGCCCTACTGTACAGTGAGCGGTTTAAATAAGAACAAAGCAATAGTTTTGACATCCGGACATGATTAATACTTGCGGGTATTGTTTAACTACTTCAGTCCATTGGCCGGGTAATTGGTGAAAAATCTAGCGAGATGGGCTTCGGTGGTAATAATTAGCTGGTTCTGCACTCCACAAAATTCTGCCCAACCTCACCAGATTTTAATCAAAAGCTGAAAATAGTAGCTGATTGTAATCAGTACTCAGAAGTCACCAGGGGTGTTTGAAGAGCCCGTAAAGCCTGAGAGTGGAGCTAATTCGATTAAGTGGCACCAGTACCTGAAGGGAATGGATCTCTATCTCTCTCCCTTTCTTATTTATGAGATTAAGATGCGCTTGTTACTCCAATATAAATAATCAACTCAAAACGACACTGGCTTATAAGTTGCCTGATCTTTCTTGTACTTAAGTGTTTATATATATATCTTTTTTTGGTTTCATTTCAGGTAACTTTTGTGAGAACGTGTAATATCTTGCAACTATAAGAGTGCACTGGCACGATTTAATTAAGAGAGAAACGCACACGATTGCATTTGATACTCTTTTGGGCTAAATTCGATTTTCAAAAGGGTGTCGGATATGTGTAGGATGGAAGCTTCCTCTTTAATCATCAAAGAAGTCTGCATTGCAAAAATACATCACATAACATGAATATATAATATGAATTATAACATCTCTACACGACCACACAAACTTCTTGCGGGACAATTTCTCTGTGCCAGAAAGCCTTACATCTGAACTCACAGAGGTCCATTGACTTTTTCCATTCTGTGAGTCTGACCTCACACCCCCTGTCACACACCACCCTCCCTCCAGCCCTCCCTGCTTCAGCTGCCATCATGGCCATTTAAGCTGCAGTAAGCACTAGGCAGGAGGAATAACAACAGCGAAAGGACTCTCCGGGGAGTGCTGCTGAAATACCAACGATTTTACACCGGCTCCTCGCGCTGCTTTAAAATAAAGCACATGCACGTAAAGGCTGGGAAGAGGCGCCGTGGCTTTTAGCCTCCAGTGTCCCACACATGTCAGGGCTGAGCGGCCCGTGTGAGGCTTCCTAGCCCACTGGGCTAACCTCAAACGCATTCCGTTCACACCTCTCTTCACGTGAAACACAGTTTTACTAATAGGAGATTAGGATTATGGTATTCACAAGGTTGTTGGAAAACTCTTTCAATTGATACATGATTTTGAAATCAGGGCTAGGATGGAGGCTGGCATTGAACACAACTTTACATTGGCTTTAACTTTAACCCGTTCCCAACAGATCACTGGAAACTTTGTGTATAAAGGAGAAAGCTTTGGCCCTGGATATGACGTAGGGATTCCTTTGGAGCCTGGTCTCCCTGCAGCAGGCCTCCAGTGATGAGCCCCACAGGGCCGTATGGATCTACAGATTCAGTGCTAATGGGTCACAGTGTACCATATTAAATATAGAGCCCTTTAACGCACTCCAATAATGCATCTGGAGGATTTCCCCTCATTACTATTCAGATGTCAATCTTAGAAATGCACTTCTGTATATGGGCCACAGATCTGAGCTGTCAGTCACTGCTGGAGATTCTGCTTCAAATCAGGCCGTCTAGTCACCAGCTCAGACGTCCCTGCCAGCCCCAGTTGAGCCACAAGTGAGTCTGATTCTGAAATAAACACTCCCACAAGGCAACAAGTTTCAAATGTGGCCTAAGCAAAGTTTGAATCTCAATGAAACTATGTTGAATCGATACCGCTAATTGGGGCAAACAGTGTTTAAACTTGCACCGCCGAAAGTTTGTTTCTCCAAAAGTGAGTCATATGCTATCAATCAATTAGTCAAAACAGAAGACTACATCAGTGAAGAAGGTATGTGCAGATGTTTTAGCTAAATACTAAAATACTTAAAGAGAGTCATTCTACAAAGGGCACTCCTGAGAAAATGTTCTGTGTTTGCGTGTGTGTGTGTGTGTGTGCGTGTGTGTGGAATAGCCATGGCTTACTATGAACCTTTGCACCCTGCACAGTAACAGCAGCTAACTATAGTAGTTCTTTCCACCTAATGTTATTTGGACAGCAAATGAAGGCCGAGAACAGATTAATAAAACTTTTCTCACACTGTCTTCATTTAAATGTGCATATTGTTAAACAATTCAAAGAACAACAGAAAAGTATCTAATGTAATGCAAGAAAGATTATGATAATCATCATGATGGCTAACAAAATACCAGTGTTTCGATCGAGAAAAGTACAGACAATTCCACAGTGGTTTGAAAGACATTTGACCTCTTACGCTCATAAATATAGAGGAGCCTTTTCAAAGTAAATAGTACACAGATCTTAACTAGGAACAGATGTCGCTGTGTGTACTACAGTAAGTGAGTGGCGCTGCCCTGCATTTTGTTTAAAAGGGACCTGTTGTTCTGTAAGGCATTATAAAAAAGTGTTACATTTGGCTGGTGCTGAACCAAAAATGCAGAAATTTTGTTCAAACCTTATGCAATGGGTGAATGTAGGTAAGTATGTTAAGTTGTTTATGAAATTATTCTCAACATTGTCAGTGTAAATCTGACAGCTGACGTGAGACCATTGGCAGTGACCATGTGTACGTATGTAAACAAAACTATACAGCACAACCAGCCCACAAGATAAACCAAAATGGTCTCTGACAGGTATCAAAAAATAAACTGGGGAGATATCGCCTCGCACGCGACAATGTGATAATATCAGGGCGGGACCATGAGTCCATTATTATGTCACGGGCAGCCAAAAAAAGAGAGCAGCGCCCACACAAGGCTGAGGCCAGGCTGGGAAGCTGACAGGAGGCTGCTCTACCTGCTGCCTGGCCCTCCTCAGTGAGCAAGGAGGCACACTGTAATCCCCAGCATTTGAAAATGTCACAGCCTCGCTAATGGTGCTGTCCACCAGAGTGGTGTGAGCACCGTGTCAGCTCAAGGTGCTCACAGGCTTTGTGTAAAACCTTGTGTCGAGGCCTCCACTTCCCAGCGCCCCATCCATCTTTTGTCAGCGCCGGCTAAACACATGCTGCCAATCCAGGCCCCAGCCCTCTGCTCTGCACAAATAGACCAGACCAACACGAGATCTGAGTGTTCACTTACATGTGCTTAGAAAGGGAGAGCCAAACAATAAGTTTTTTATTTGGAAGACAACGATTAATCAACAATGTGACTCGTCACTAAAACATACAGAATGCATTATAAACGATACTGCACGTCATAGCTGTTGTATTCTATTCAACCGGGAATACAGTCTGTATACTCCTTCATACCCCTGATACTGCAATGTTTCCCAGCACAGAAACCTAGCCTGCTATTCAGTGGGTGACAACCTTCTCCATGTGCAGGCACAATCTACACACCATTACGTTATCTGCCTTGGAAACTGATCGGCTGCTAAGGCTGTGTGCTTCATGCAAATATATCACAACTTTCTCCGCCGGAAGTATAACGATGGCTTTTCACACACAGTGAATTAGTATAACAAGCATATCTATAGCCACATCCACAGAGGTACCAATCCAACAGACAAACAGTCATTGCTACGTCCAAAACACAACGTAGCTTTAATTCCCATAGCTTGAGGCAGTGGCTCAGCAATTTGATCTCACTCGCGCACCCAACCACACATACAAGCCACGAACAGAAATGGTAGACTGCAAAACACAAAAAAAAGCGGTCATAACCCCAGGCCATCACAGGCAAATTTATAGCTAAACAGTAAAGGTCCTGGGCTGGGCCTCAGATCTGGCACTTCAAAACATCCACAGTGTAAATGTAAGCTCCAACCCACCAAGGGTCTGCATAGGCTGTCAACTTATATAACGAGCCATTATTATTGATTGTTTCCGAATTTTCTCAAGAGAAACTGAAGGGGTTCCTGCAATATGAAAATAACACCCTTTCTTCTTTCCACTAATGATATCCACAGACCTCCGAGGCGTCTTCTCTGACCCACTCACATCTTCCTGCACAGCTTCTGCTGAAGTAAGCCTTTTCTACTTAAGGGTATTAAAGCTCAGGGTTAAAACTGTAAATGCTATGCATACAGGATAAGAAATGTGCATCCTCTGAAAGTCGGAAGCATCCTGTGTGAAGTGAAAACAAGGAATGTGAAACTGCACTTTAGGAAGTGGCTGTTGTATTGAAGATGCTGGTTTACAGTGGGCATTCTAAACATCGCAGTCTCAGCACTACGCTATCATATCGAAAAGGCCTTGCCTGTTCGGGTCTCAAAATTAACACACATTTTCATTGTTTCACCTATTGCATTAGCCATTATAGAGGACTGCGCAACAAACAAGGATAATATATAACGGATAATATAAATATTTATTTAGAGCACACTTTTGTTTTAGTGCTTTTATTACACACATAAAAGTCCCCATTTCTTCATTAATTATTGAACAGCCAAGACCTTCTCTTTCACTCAGGTTTTAGACTTTGAGGAGTAAAGCTTCATACGCTTAAGCATAAAATCATACTTTGTGAGAAAATGTCAAAGCCTTTACAAAAAATATATGCTGGCATGTCATTTTTAATCAACTCAAATCCTGCTGAGTTATAATACTACAATTAGTTGTTTCTGAAATACTCATGCAAAGACCCAATTCAAGGTCAGATAAACCTCGATTTACTAACCATATATTTTACATCAGAATTTGACATGCTGTGTACAGATACCATAACTTAGAACCAACAAGTTTTATTTATAAAATATGCACAAACAAGACTTATGTTTCTTTCATTCTAACAAAGAACAATTATTATATGGGCTAAAGAAAGAAATCAAACTATAGCAATATGCAATAAAAAAAAGGGGGGGGGGGGGGTAAAATGTTGAAATTGAAGTATACCTAAAAGAATAGCCTATCACCCTAACAAGCACCACATTTTTATAATATTCTCAGCACAAATAATAAGCCCACTAGGGTAGTGAAAATAGTGGGCTTATCGTGGGTAATTTCTGTATAATTTTGGGGGGCAAGTAACTGTATCAACCTAAGCCTGTCCCACTGTAAATTTTTTGTTTCATTGTTGTACTTGTTCTGCATTATATAACACATCACTGCTGTTATTTCCCCTAGCTTTTCTGTTTCATACATACTCGAATCTTGTGCACAAATGGAATGGGGTAAATATGGGTCAGCAGGATAAGGGTGTCTACTCAAAGTCAGAGTTCTATTGCAAAAAGACAAGAGAGATCTACTATGAAGTTTCGGTTTGCAAAATGCCTCAACTACCTGCCATTGCTGACTATTACATAAGTGAGCTGTAGGGAACTGCCAAGTTGTAACGAAGTGAAATAATGCAGTACAAAGACAGAAGGTTACTGTAATCCAGATAAAACCAACTAAAGTTATGATGATATAATGTTTGCCAATGATTTTGATTGGGGCTTTCGCTTTTAGAGATCATACACAAAGTCAAAAGATCTAATGATTTTCGCTCTCAGTTGCGCGCGCCTCTGTTTATGGCTAAACCTGTTACATAACCAGCTCACATTCCACATTCACCATATCACACTCTAAATATACCCTTCCGCACAGGAAGACGGTTCAGACAACAAAACCTGCATTGAATGAATCGCCTCAATGTTGTTGTAAGATAGGCTTATAGTATTTTTTTACATGTTGGAATATCTGTCTAAAATAGAATTTCCTTGAACTTGGATTGAATGAAATAGACTACTGTGGAGGGGGTGTGGTTAAATACTGTCCGTACTGTAAAACATGGACTGTACGTAAAATTTCTTGCAAAATGACCGACTCCTCAATTATGCGAGTTACTTACAGTTTATTCAGGTCCGACAACTTAGGCTGCAATACAGCCGACCTAAGTCATACCATTATCGTTTGCAACAATATTGCACAGCTGGCGCGCTGACACGTCGAATCCAATTTATGCAGGCGATAATGTATATTTTGCACACCAAATCGACTCAGGGTAGATATACCAGATATATCAGTAAGAAGCATTAGTCAGTATGAATAAGCGAGTCTGATGAAATACGAATGGACATGCCTCTGCCAATGTACTCGGTAGTGATCGATAGGCTACAGTTTCGAAAAGTTCACTTTGACACCTTGACGCATTGGTCAAACAAAGGGCTGGGCTGGTTTTCGTTTAGGTCTAGGTTATATTTATTCATTGTAACATGTTTTGCAATAAATTTTGTATTTTTCGTTGGAAATAATACTCAAGTTATGATCACAAATCATTCTACTATGATTGGAGCTGCCAGTCTAGCGCTGAACATTGAGACCACTACACCGACAAATATCACTATTTCAATAGAATGAGCATAATAAATCACAATAAAGACTGACAAATGTTAGATATTGTCTATGATTATACAGATTATTAAAATAATTCAAACATACATCCACAAAGCAGCCCCGTTATGCATTTCGTGCATTTGAAGTTTAATTGCAATTCTATTAGCTATCAATATTTCTCATACATTGAGAAATATGATATGCTTACCTCTGTTAGTGCTTGAACAGGTTTGCCTTCGAACAGAGGCTGGATGGTCCGCTTTTCGGAGCGTCTCCAGGTTTACCGGGGTTTCCCTGACCGGGGTAGCCGGCTCCGAGGCGCTGTTGCCCGGGTCGCTTGATGGATCTGGAGGGGGCTCCATGTTGAATTTCAGCTTTAGTATTCAAGTATCGCTTGAATATAAACTGATTCGCTATGATTTGTGAGCTCCGATACTACGTCTTGCTATCTATTTTAGAGTAGAACTATGAAATGAGACATGCGAGTGTGTCTTGAGGTGGGTGTGTAGGTTTGATTGTCCACTAGCAGCGCTATAGAGAGCTGGAGCAAGCAACTGAAAAGGGAGAGGTTGACTACAGCCGAAGAATAGATGAAGCCTAAGCTTTTGGCCTACAAGTAAGCCTACTTTGAGAAGACAATGACACACAATTTCGAAATCAATTTCATGGATGTTCTATCTGATCAAACATGTCAACAAAATGTCACTGCATGGCAGTAGGCTATAGCCTATGCCTCTATGCTATAAATGTTTATTATCACTGTGATTTATTATTTTTGGGTTTAGGCTTGTAAAGGTGTTCATGCACTGGCAATAATTATATTGTCAGAACATAGTTTACACCACCAACACGTTAATCATCTAAATCATCGTGAAGATTTGCACAAAATATATGAAAAATAAAGAAGCACTACTTTTTATCTCCCTTTATATCCTCAAGATATGTAAGGTTTTATCTACTGTTGAAATTGATAATATTAATTTAAGTTTAAAATTGTATAATTTTGCTGGTCTTTCATGGATGGTGATCTCGCTTCAAGCATCCCCTTCCAGAAAAGCTGCCGCTGCCAGTCCACACCTGAGCACACGTGCAGTTAGTTTATAACGAGCTTGCCCCGCCTGCTCATGTGCACTAACCGCTTTCAATAAAGCAATTGCAAATACCATGCCTTCTGCATGTGCTCTGTGTGCAGACCTAAAGTCGAATCGAAACCCCGCCTCTTCAACACGTTGCACTGGACTTTGACATACATGTTTTTAGCTCCTGAAATTTAGAGAGAATAAAAGAACAGCTCAGAATTTTCCCCAAAAAATACACGAATTGGTCAATACCCATAACCAATAGACCTAGATTAATGAGAGTATTTTCAATCGTTGAGATGTTTATATTATCGACTGATATTGGCTGCAACTAATTGTCAAGGGAATTAAATATAAATCAGATTGAAGGCCATCTTTCAACTTTAACAAAAAAATGTAATGTATGACCTTATTTAGATGATTTGAGTGTTGGTTTTTCTGTTTTACTGAAGGTGACAACGATAACAATATCTTTAACTGTTTCATAGCGAGAGGCACCTAATTGGGAGAAAAGCTAAGAATCGAATAATCTTAGGGTTGAAACTGCTGTTCAAAAAGGAACAGGAAAAGCAAAAGCACAATGGGACATGTCGTTGACTTGATGGCCATGGCAGGTCACACTCACGCTCCGGTTTTTAAAGGTCGGCAGGTGGAAATATGACCGTTCAAACAATATGAAGTGTATCGAGTTCATACGCAATTGTACTCTATATGTAGGCTACTCCATTAGTTTAGATAATGAGAAATAGCTAATGAAGCTGAATTAGTTAAGACTTTCTTGTAAAAACTACATTGCTAGGTGGGAAATGGAAATATAGTGATTTGCATTGTAATTTTTTATATGCCATCCAATGTTTCAAATGGTTAAATCTGGGTTGTATTAATTACATAATTACAACACAATTAAAAGATGGTTATATATCATATTTTTGCACAGTTGTTTGATGATATTTCTGCAAACATGGCAAACTACAATTTGCAAGTATCAAATTACATAAGTTTTGAGTTGTAGGTTAATTTAAGGACCATAATTCTAATGACAAAAATAAAACAAGCATAATAAATACAGCACATTAAAAAAGAAATGGCTGCAACACAAGTGCCAAAAGCAGACTGTTTAAGGGAAACCAAAAGAGAATCTCTCACTTTCCCGAGAGGAGGCCCACAGCCTTTTCTACTTAGACTCAGCTCCTTCAGATCTCGCTGACCTCCTGAGCTACTGTTATTTGACCTTTTGAACTTAGCACTTATATTCCAGGACAGGCTCATGTTCAATTACCATACTAGGATACTTGAACTTGAGAGACGCATACATACTCTCGCATTGAATCCTTGCTGGCAGGGCCCTCAGCTACCCAGCACACACGCACACACACACACACACACACACACACACACACTCACACAAATGCATGCAGAGAATGTAAACAAGCACACACACACAAACAAACAAGCTCTGGCCTTTGTTCAATGGGAGAGTGTACAAGGACAAAGTTTTTGATGCTTCTGGTTGAATCTTCTGACTTCTAATGAGCCGCTGTCACAGTTGGGAGCAGGAGAAAGGATGTGCGCGGATAGTAGGCGGGCAACTCCGACTACATGCCTGCCCGTGTTTAAAAATGATTGATTAAGCTGACACCAGCTCAGGGGTGCAACAGCGCTCTATTTTTCTCCCTCATTATGTAAGGCTATATTTCAAATCAGGAGAGCAGTGGAGGAAGACACAGGAGACACCAGACAGGACACCCTTCAGATAAAAAGTTTATCAGACAATAGCCAAGGACTGATGGATTGTCCCTGTAATCTTCCATTATCTTGACTGAAGCTACATTGTGGAGGATTAAAGATATCCAAACATTGTATGATTTTTTTCCCCCACACAATATGGTGCTGGAATCCTGTACACAGAGAAAAGAGAGAAACAAAATGTGGAATCAGAAACAAACAGTGAACAATAAAGCCGTGCATTCAAAACCATATATGTTCTCTCTTTTGTCCGGGATGAATGCCCTGCCATGTCTTTGTTGCTTTGGACATCAGAATCAAAGGCCACCATACACAGATGCACTGCAAATTGTTCTACTCATGGTAATGTAGTGAGCCAGAGAATAATAAAAGAGACATATTAATGACTTTTCAGTTATTCATGTGAAGGAAATAAAGAGGCACCGCATGGGTTTGAAATGATTGTATTCATGATGTCAATCTGACAGGCCAAGGTATCAAGAGAGATACATGGTGACAAGCTTGTGGCAGTTCAAAGTGCTCAATAAAGTCATATGGCGAAGTCTTCAGGAAGAGGGCCACATGCACGCTCTCGCACGCGCTTCACAAACTGAGCGTGAGCCTCATAGGGGTGCAGACCTCATGCTGTATGGGAAGCCATTGCCACTGTACATTTCAGCACCAGATGGTAATGCAAGACTGTATGGAATGTGTCAAAATATGCATAAAGAAGTGGTGCTAGGGATAATCTTGATGAATATGGTTCTCAGATGTGCTAAAACCAACCGTGATTGCCATAGAGACTATGCTACCAATAGCACCATCTAGCAGCATCTTGACCACAGCGAACAACTGAATCAGGCTGAAGAAAGTTTAGATTAGTTTTCTCATGATATGACCTGTTGTGTAATTCCTTTCCTATAGGTGGAGACAATACAGTTAAAAATAAAACATTTTAAACAATTAAATATGAACAAATAACGTATTCTATTGCACAAATGTAAGGGGATCTAAAGAAAAGCATACAACAAAAATATGCCTGCAGTAAAGAAAATAAATGGTTTATCCAAACAAATGAATAAAAAAGTGTTTTTCCAGGAACTGCTGAAATCAAAGCTAAATTTACCATGCAATATGCAAGGGTGCAACAAATTCCTCAGAGTTGGTGGGAAAACCAGGTGACAGCTCCCAGCCAACTCTGTTCCTGTCAGAGCCGGAATTGAGTCATGGCATGTGTGTAGAGTTCATATGACTAGGGACCAAAGTGATTTCCGCAGTTCAAAATCAGGGGTTGAAAAATGGTGTGGTTATTTGTGCCTGACAGAAGTTAAGAGCTTGTCCCCCAGGCCCTGTCGCTCCCTGCTGACCGCAAGGCTGCCTTCTCCTCCAGCTCCCATTCACCTTGTGAGATCACTCCCCCCCGCTGGCAGATGGGATGGCCTACTCTAGCAGAGCTCTCTGCAGCACACCCCTCTTACAGAAAGGTCTGCTCACATGGTGGGGTTCTGCAGTGGTACTGTCATCCTGCGGTGTCCTCTTGAAAAGTGCAGAAAAGGGTGGACCACAGTACAAAGGGGACACTTATAGATGGTTTGGTGGTTTTTCCCAGCAACGGGGATGTTGTTCCCAGTTTGGAGATAGTGTTAGGTGACATGTCAGTGGGGTGGGGTTGGGGGGTCGAGAGAGCAGAGCGAGTGTTGAGGCGAACCCATTCAGTACAGCTGCGAGAAGGAGCGACTTATGGGAGGGATGTCTTTGCTCTGATGCACCGGCTGTATGGTTTGTCTCACACAAACAGGAGAGGAGACAGACGGACACAGCCTTTCCTGTGTGTCTGTGATGGAGGGCGGGAGAGCTTACCATGCTCACTATGGACGTTGCATGGGTCCACCATGCAGATTCTTCAGCGTCGTCTTCAATTTACAGTGGGTGGGGGGGCAAATGTAGCGTATCGTGAAGCGTCCCTCATCATTTCCTTAGTGTTGACTTCCAGGTTGATCCTGGCACACCATGATGCAATGGTCCATTTCCCTGCATGCGGTAGATGGATTTATAAGTAATAAAGTCAACCATGGAGGTGTTCGCATTCAGAGGTGCAACTGTCTCATAGAATGCAATGATGAAATATTCTTTATGAAAACAAAGACCGTATTCATGTGTTAATGTGCCTTGCTTTCTCATTACATTTGCAATAAGCAGAGTTCATAAGCATGGCAAACATACAATGAATAATGCAATTTTTTTGGGCAGACATTGCATTTTGTGTTATTTCCTTAGATCCGACTGTACAAAAGGAAGTGTTGAGGTTGCTCAAGGGAATAATGTCACGGAAGCTAGGCAGAACATGTTGGCGTGAATACGTCCCACAACATGTATCTTTGCTGAACGAGTATCATACCGTCTACATATTTTAGCAAAGAAGCGTACTGTTTTCCCATTGCTTTGCGACGTGGCTTCCTACGATACGTGTTTGATTTCGAGTCAAGTTGCTGAGAGCCATTCTGACATATTATTGTGACTCACCCTGCGGTATTACACAAAAGCACAGAGCTTGGGCTGACTATACAAGTCAGGCTGTATGTGACGAAGAAGCAAGACAGCAGCACACCGCCTGGCCCGATACCGCCTGACAAATCCAGTGTATCAGACGTTACAGTGCCATCTCTGATGTCAGGGAGGGGGAGGGGGGTTGCTAATTTAGCCTTTAGCTCCATGGTACCGTAAATCACAACACTCAGGAAGACAAATGTCAGAACACATGTTGCCAGACTGTGTCTTTGAGCAAAAGATTCCTTTAATTGGGTGTGCAGGGACCGGGTCCAATCCCCTGCACCCTCCTCTTCCTTCTTCCCTGCTATCCCTCATTCTCTTTCTCATTCCCTCTCTCCCTCTCTCTCTCTCTCTCTCTCTCTCTCTCTGTACATGTTAACAAAAGGCAGAAAGATGAAAAAGACAGCATAAACCCATCCCTACTTTGTGCCATTATAGAACAGACACTCTAGGGGTAAAGAGGTGCTATGTCGAAACTTCAAGGATAGCTTTATATAACTCGCTTTTGAGTCTTCTTGTTTCATGTTTATTTTACTTCCTCCTGCAGCCATGATGTCTGATTGACACCACTTCCTGTCATAACAACGATTATTCATCGAACCAGCTCATAATGGAACACACTGATAGCTTCTGGATATATTTGTCTGAGTTCATCCTCAATGTGTAAAGCACCAAAAATTGCTCTCCAATGTCTGTTTGGTGTCATCTCGTCAGTCATCCATGTGAGTCCGCCCCTTCCCTTTTCCCTCTATTCACACACACTGTGAACCTCAGCAGAGGGAGTAGAGATCAGAAAGAATCCACATTCAAAGGCCTCGACACAAAAAGGCTTCATACTAAGCCTGCCTCACTCTGGATCCACTGGCTTTTTATGAACTTGAAATGTCCACACAGACAAATCGCCGAGATAGAAAAGTGAAGGGTTTTTT
>JAVQIZ010203860.1:0-12769 GCA_036023535.2 Galaxias brevipinnis
AGTGAGCCAGTCACATTGAGTTCATGCCGTTAGCCAAAGAGTACGCACACACACACGCACGCACACACACACACACACACACACACACACACACACACACACACACACACACACACACACACAGTCATGTTGAACATAATCGTTTTGTTAAGTGTGGTACTGTCAAAGCTTAATGACTACATTTACAATGGAATAGGATTGGGAAAGATGGCTTAATAAATAGCTGTGGAGACACTAGACTGTACTTTTGCTTACTCTGTGACAAAAGTGTTCCACGTTAAATATTCATGGTTAACAACAATAAGTACAGTAAATAGAATGTACATAGAGGTCTAGATTTATAAACAACACTGCCATGGTTAAGCTGGTAAAGCGGTAAGTCACACGCACAATGGACACAAACAAACATGCTGATGAAGCAGTGAATTCAGAATGGTTAATATTCACGTTTAAAACAGAAAAGGTTTAATAAAATGAGATTCGGACATTTACTTGTCCGTTTTAGTTTAAAAAAACGAAGTTATATTTCAAAGTATTTCTTCTGGTTGTGAGTGTCAATGCCCAATTTGAAAGCTTTTGAAGTAAGTGTCTGCAGGCACACAACACATTTCCAAAAAGGGCTTTTGATCACCGTCGGGTTAGTGTGCTCCACAGTCTACTGTCTATTAAAAAATGTACATGCCCAATGCATCGTGCCAGTTGGTGTGAAAAGGCAGATGTCGCCACAGTGTGCTTTTGGCCTAAGAGCTTATCTTTCAGACAATGGGGTATCGGAGAATGATGTGTGAAGCTTCTGTCATTTAGATCATTTAATGTGTGTCTGTGTACCGTATAAGTGTTAGAGAGAAATGAGAGAGAAAGAGAGGCAGTGGTAGCGAAAGGTCAGACCTAGAGAGAACACACAGAGCACCTCCCCTGGTCACGTCCCTGGCGTCTTGGTAAAGACACACACACACACACACACACACATACATCCTCCGCTTTTTAAGTGACTCAATACAAGAGCTTTGGCCAGAGGAGGTTGAAAGCTCCAGTCTACCACTTTGGTTTGTTCAGACAGAAAGTCCTAAGCTATTCTTGACAGAAAACAAAAAAAACAAGATCCACCTGAACAAACACATCTAATCGGGATAAGTAACAAGGACTGCTATTTAAACCTGACACGAACTCCCAAAAGCCTGTCCAACAGCCAGACAGAGGTCTGTAAATGAACGAGTGTATTAAGCAACGGAAAGCGGATGTTTAGAAATGCCCCACCTGTCCACTGCGTCGTGTCTCCTCACCAGCCTTAGTCTTGATCCAGTTCCCAGCTCACCACGGCTCTCTCTCTTCCTTGTCTTTTACGTCAGGAGCCGGGAGAACAAAGAGAAGTGCAGGCTGCCGAGGGTTGTAGGCTGTGGTCTGAAAAGGCTGTTGATGGTTTTGCTCCTGGTTGAGAAGTTCTGGGCTCGCAGCAGGAGTAGGGTCTCACACACTCACCACATGTGATGGCCAGGAACTGCTGATAGAGAAGAGAAGAGCCATGGAGAGATTGTTAGATGAAACTCAAAGTGGCCCTGGACTCAGACACACATGCTCATATTCGTGCTCTGTATCGAAACATAAATAAAGTTCTGGAGAGAGGGAGAAAGAGGAGAGAGAGAAATAACAGTGAGGTATTGAAATACATTACTATCATCAATTAATTTAGTATGATGAAAAATGTATGCACACACAAACAAATATTTCTTGGGAGAAAGTTCTTTCTTCTTTAAAAACCTAAGTCAAGCTCTGGCAGGAGCAAATCAAAATTCACAAAAGCTAGAGGTGGCACAAATACACTGTTTTTTATAAACATTTATTATACAAATCTTGAATTACATTTGGAAGTCGAACTGATAGTAATCTAATTCCATAATGTGTGACAATACTAAAGAGTACACATGGACAAGGTCTTTAATTGCGTCACTAAATTAAAACAAAATGCACAAATAAAAACAGGTATCTTCAGCCAAAGAGTTCTTTAGAAATTTGTGAAAGGTGGAGTAGAGAGGAGTTAGTTCTACAAACTTTGATTAGTGGTTTGAAGTAAAATAGGGAAATGATATACCGAATTGGTGTGAGAAAATCTAAAGAAAAAAAGCAAGACATGGCGAGAGAAATGAGTGGGAGGCTATGCTTCACTTCTTTACTGTTGTCCCTGGCAACAGCCCCTTTTCGCTCCCTCCATCTCTTTATTTCTCTCCTCCTCTATCGCTCCCCGACTCCTGTTTTACTTTCCGCCCACTTCTTCCTCTCTTCTTTTGTGTACGTTCTGTCTTCCGTTACACCCCCTCTTCTTTAAATGCACTGATGTTCTCTTTGTTACCCTCTGCTACTGTGAACCCCTCTCTCGGCTTCACCGAATCTTCTCGTCTTATCTCTCTCCTTCTGCCCTTCACACCATCCTTCTTCCTGATCCTCTCTTTCTGGTCATCTCTCTTCCCTTCTTTCTCTGTCTATATCTCTTTAGCACCTTATTGATCTCAATGTTTCCCCTCTGTCTCTCTGTCTTAGCCCCCTGTCCATCCTCCGATTTATCTGAATTGTTCTCCACTCTCACTTTCAGTTCGTCTCTCAATCTGGGTCTACCTCCGCTTCTCTTTCGCTCTCCTTTCATCTCTGTTTTTCTGCGGCGGGGTAATGATTCCACCTGTCTGTGTTGGTCTCTCAAAATTAGTTTGTGTTATTAGTGTGTGATACCTGTCATATTTCTCAAAGGTAGACTACGCACACATAAAGCGAATGCACGCACACCCAAATCAACAGCAATGTTAGCATATACTGTAACTGCCCCAGAAAGTGATGTCCAATGCATCTTTAGTGTATGTCTTTAGTCTTGCTTGATCAAACCTCTGCTTGTCTTTCTTTTTGCGGTCTCTACTACCTATATTGCCCTTCTCCTGCCAACATCATCTGTCTTCTTTTTTATTTTAAATCTTGCCATGTCCTTTTGACTTCCCAAAAACACGCAATAACACACACACTGTCACACACACTGTCACACACACACAAAGTCCCAAACAGAGAGCGGATGTTAACAGTCAGTGTGTGGTCAAGCGGGCACCCCGTAGTGAGCAGACCATGACATCTCATTTAGAGTCAGAACCCTCTGAGCTGATCAAGTTTCTCCCTGGAGAGATCACTGGAAATGAGAGGCCCTGATCAAAGCATGCCACTCACCCACAAGGACATGCCTAAATATGTGCATGCACACATTGACACAAGATAAAAAAATAAGCTTATCAGCACCGTTAAACACACACACACACACACACACACACACACACACACACACACACACACACATACACACACGCACACACACACACACACAAACAGTGGCCACTATGGCCAGATTACAAGTGTGTCATCCGTTATCATCTTTCAACCCCTCATGCAGAGTAAGTTCAAAACATAAGATATACCTAACAAACCAAAGAGATAACCTCATTAAGCATAGTAAACAGATTTTTGCATGCTCGTGTCTATGTTTGTGTGCGTGCATTGGTTTGGTGTGCATTGTGCAGAATACATCTCGGTATGCCCCCCCCCCCCATCCCCCCACCACCCCCAAAGAAAGTCTCTCAAGTCACAAACCCCATTAACAAACCCACCCTTTTCACACATGAGTAAGTAAAACAATCCCTAACGATGCTCTTGCCTGGTTTAACAACAGCAACATGGCCACAGCCCTAGAGTCTGAATATCCTCTGGCTGCTCCCAGATCTGTCTGCGGCGGTGGTGTGTGACTCACTGGTTGGGTTGGTTCATGGTCCCCATGACACAAAGCTCCCAAAATTTGACTCATTGTTGTAAAGTTACAGGTTTGGAACATTGTACCAAGGACATTAATGTTTATTTATAGATAAATAATGATGAGTAATAATAATAATAATCCATTGTCAAGGGCCAAGTCATAATTGGGATAAATCGAGAATCGAGACCAATCAATTATAGTAAATATTAAACCATGCACTCCCCAAAAGACCTACATTTGTTAATCGTAGCCTATTTATAATACGTTCTTAGGATAGTCCAGCAATATTTCATGCATACTGTACAGTACAACTGGCATTAGTAGGGTTCTACACAATAATATACGTATAAGTGGTTTTAAAATATTTGACACTTTACATGAATGCAATTCTAATGCCAAAATAAGTATGCATTTGAACAAGCTAATGTCTTTCAATGAGTGGGTGGAGTCTGCATCATTTATGGTAGAGGTTCTGTTGCTCCCATATGGAGACTGTGCTAATCTACATTCATCCCACTCAAGCCTGGCTCTGTTAGTTTTATAATTTTAGTCAGACACTGGCATTAGGAGCAGAAAACCCTAAGGACCCCATGCTAATTGGCTATTATTACCCAAATTCTCATTGGTGAGGTCTGATAACGCTGTTATTCAGACTCTCTACCTCTTCTGCACAAACACATAGACAAACACAAATATTCATACTAATTTCTGCACACATACTCCTACACTCAAAATCACACACACAAAACACACACACACACATATTATCTAATGAATGCTACCTCATAATCGCATCGTTCCACGGCAGCTGTGAACAACACAATGGCGTCGCAGAAAAAGGATAAATCAAACTACATTCCTTTTTCTACTCACTGCTGCGTACACACACGCGTGCACACACACGCACACACCCTGCTGCATAGAATAGGCGCTGGCTGGCAAGTGTTGCTACTCTGGCTTCTCGGGTATCCGACACGGTGTAGGTGATGCAACGAAGCAGACAGAATCATGTTTGTGTGTATGTGTCATGAGCAGTGTGTCTCCATCGGTTTAACAAACTAGTAGCGCCAAAAACTTCATGTGTAGTCGTTTGGACACACAGATGCTAGCAAGACACATAAACAGACACACAAATACACACCCTACCCACAAGTGGTTCCCTGCTAGACCAGGTGCACAGAGGGAGGAGCGAGGACTATGGAGGAGTGTAGAGAAGGGAGAGAGACAGTAAGAGACACTGAGAGAGGGACGGAGCGTTTGGGCGGATGAGCAGAGAAAGCGTGGATCTTTAGGGCCGGGGCAAACGTGAACCGTTACACTTCACTTCAGCACGATGTGTGTGTGTGTGTGTGTGTGTGTGTGTGTGTGTGTCTGTTTCTGTGTGTGGGTCAATGCACCACTGTCATAGATTAATACATCGTGTGACAACAGCACCAGCCAGCCATTCACCATGCCCCTATAACCACCCCACCCTATTCCCATTTATTCACGCTTTGGTTTTGACTGTCTTTGTTTGTCATACAGTTTCTGTCCCCCTCCCATTCTCACACTGTACATTCTCTACCCATCTGCCATGCCCAGTTTATCTGCTCCCATCCCTGCATCCTATGCATTTTATGACAGGCCTCTCCCTTGTCTCTTTAAAAAGTCAAAAACATGGCCACTAAAGTTATGAGTCTACACTGCCCTCTGTCAGTGCCCTCCCTCCTTTCGGTGCTCTGCAAGGGGTGGCCTTGGTATGCAAAGCTGTGCCCTTACTACTGAGCAGGAGAGAACAGAGTGCACGACTCACTGAAACACACACACACGTGCACACGCCAACAAACACACACACACACGGAGAGAGAAAACAGCTAGCAAAGCTAATGCAATAGAGAAATATTGTAAGGGTGAGACATGAGGCAAATTGTGTGAAGCTCCAATTCCTTCACACAAGTGTATGTACAGGACCTACAGACTTAGCATGTCAAACATGCTACACCTGATCAATGCAATCTTTACGGGGATACAACCTCCTTCCCTTCTCTTGAATAAGTCGATTTTGGGATGCTAACCGTGTGAAAGATTAAACAGTGGGAGAGGAGGGAATATAGTCCAGTGACGCAGTGAATTATTATTGCGGGGAAAAAACAGCATCTGCTTAGCATTGACCACTGGCCACAGTGGTGGAGCTTTGGGGGTTTTGCAGAGGCAGTTGTAACACAAACCAATGTATCTCCCACTCAGCATTTCAAATGTCATTGTTCAAACCAGCACACATTACATGCCGTTGAAAACAGCCTACGCACAAAGAATGCAAATACCATGGCGTGGTTACGCAATGGCTGATAAAGAGTCAGCAGGTTCCCCGTAAGAGGGGCTTTCTTCACACACTGTTCTAATTGGATACCTCGTGCCGTCTGGCTCGGCTAAGACACTTCGCTCCACGCAAATGTTGAGTTGCTTGTATCACGTCAGGCTCGTATCAGCATGGGGGTTCCAAAAGGAAATGTAGGGTAAAGAAGGTTCCCTCAGCTCTGTCCAACACCCAATCCAGCCCTCTGCTGTACTAACGTCTCAACACAATACAACAGCGGCTTTGCACAACCACTTTTGCAGCCCGGTTTAGGCTTTAGGTGCACCGACAGACACTCGATAAGTTGTTTGACTCTCCTGGGAACATTGTGGATTAAGGGGGAACGGGGACTTGGATAATCCTCCTCACTCTCTGGAGTGCAGAATTACAAATCTCTGCCGGGTCGGGATGACGTTGCCTTTGGGTTGAGGTAACGTCGTTGGCACAAAGTCCTAGTGGATTTGTGCTGGATAGGAGCACAGGGGCCTAACACGGAGGCTCCTATCAGAATCCATCTCCTCTGCTGATCACATCTTCCATCCTGTCTTCTTGTATTGGTTTGTCATGATGGGTACGAAGCCCATAATGCCAGGTCAAGTGGATCAACCTAAAGGTGTAGCATCATATTTAACCTACCACAATACGAGCTAATGCACAGGGTTTTCCACTAGCTTCAGACAAACATTGAACAAAGATTATGTCACGCTGCATCCATTTTCGGCAGCCATGCTCATGGTCATGCTAAGGTTGTTTCTCTACCACTTTAAAGGTGATCTTGTTGCACCTGCCCTGTGTGATAACTGAAGGATTAGAGCTCTGGTCAGTTTTCTAGGGAGCCAGGTCAGTACAGTGCAGTTAGTCTGGCGAAAAGAAAACTAACTTGAAAGCCTCTGCCCTGAAACAAGAAGAGGCCACCATTTGTGGTAATCAGCATTCTCTCATGAAGATAAGAGGGTGTCGAGTTCAAATGGCTGCTTCCGGATCAGTCTGGCTCTCCCGTTCCGCCGCTCGCTTATCACTTCAACATCTCTTTCTCCTCCTCCCTGAGAGGGCTTCAGACCTCCTGGCTAAACACGTCAGTCTCCTGACAGCGGTGCAAAACCAACGCCAGCACCCCCCGCCTCTTCGCTCTGTTTGTCATGGCTCTGTGGTTAAACTGTCAACACGGGTCAATCCAGAGGTCCCTTTAAGGGGCTCAGGACCATGTTTGTGTGTCCTTAAGGGTTAGTGCGTCTGTGTGTGTGAAGTCTTTTTCCTGTCTCTGTGGACACCATTGTTGGACTCACCTTCCCATACAGTTCGGGTTCCTGTGCCCGTGCACGTGTTGGCCACGTAAGTGAATTGCATTGGAAGCCAAATGAAATGTGAAGCGCAGTCAAGCCCACCAGCAGGCCCCCGCGCACTTGAGGGAGGATGTGTATGAGTCAATAGCGTTATTGACTTAGGGGTAGAGGGAGCATTTGTTTTGGTATCGATCGCCTCAGTCGCACTGCTCGTTCCTGCATATTAGCCAAACCAGTGACTTCCAGGCACACAATGGATTTTGAGAGCTTGACGTGTCGTCAGATGACTGAGCGTATCACACAGGGAAATGAAGCCACAACGGAGGAATGAATAAACAAAACGTGGTGAGGATATATCTGAAAATCAATATACAGGCGCTGGCCTGAGACGCATGGAGTACAGCAGAACATGTGCAAGGGCTTGCAAGCAACCAAGAGTTTTGAAAAAGATTCCACATGAGCATGGCCTGTCCATCTGACGGAGTGTGACTTTGAAATATCAGTACGGCTGGCCAACAACCCTTACTATTGTTCTGTGAGAGTGTCTGTATATTCATAAGGGTTTTCTATAAGATAAATCACAGGGGATTGAAAGTGATACACTATCACTTCACTTTCTACCTTGAATGCACCTTTTGGTCACAAATCACAATTTCTTTAGTTTTCTATCCTCTTTACCCACTGATCGCCACCACATTTTATATGTGAATCAGCTGGGCAAGCTGAACTCAAGCCTATCTGATTCATGAGCCCTTCCTGAACTTCAATCATGTGATTGTAAGCCATCTTTATTTCTCAGAATAGAAATAGGGTTGGAACTTTGTATATTGTTAGCAAACCCACGTGAGGGAATATTTGTAATCTATAATCCAGCGGAATTATGCAGCCTTCTAAACACCTGTCTATCTGTCTGTCCCCTTCCCCCACTGCTCCTGCAGACACTGTCAGCTCCCCCACTCACACCCACACACGTGTAGTTGAGTGTGCATGTGAGTGTGTGAATGTATGTGGCCGTGTGTGTTGCCACCGCAAGCTCTATTCAACATGTAGTTCTGATGTAAGAGCCAGTCTGTCATGGTGGTGTCAATTGAGGTCTGATTGAGTTAGCAGAGGTCTAGGATGTGTCAGTGCGTGAAGGCTGGGGGCTGGGCATGAGCTGATGCTGTGAACCTATGTTTAGGTTGAACCTGAACGTCTACTGGAGTGTGTGTGTGTGTGTGTGTGTGTGTGAGTGTGAGTGTGTGTGTGTGTGTGTGTCTGTGTGTGTGTGTGTGTGTGTGTGTGTGTGTCTGTGTGTGTTTGTGTGTGTGTGTGTCTGTGTGTCTGTGTGTGTGTGTGTGTGTGTGTGTGCGTGTGTGTGCGTGTGTGTGTGTGTGTGTGAGAGAGAGAGAGAGAGGGGGGGGGGGGGTCATTTGCATTATCTTGCATTTATATGTGTGAATGCATGCAGAATGGGAATTTGTACATTGCATTCCTTTTTGTATATATATTCAGTTTGACTTGACTGTTTCCTTATAGCCCGGTAACAATTTCTAACTGAAAGTTTGACAACACATTATTTCCAACCAGACTTGCCTACTTGGTTGAACAAACACATTAATAACAAACATTCACCACTTGAGTCATATGACATGCTCTACACAGGATAAGCAAATCCTCCTGCATCCAACAAGCTGGAATGTCTAGTTGAACAATACATTCTTCATTTGTGTTATAAGAAACGTGTCATTCAACCTTTTGGTAACCATAGCTTTGGTTTTGCACTCACATGATTTGATATTAACATTATGTAACAAATACCATAACAGATTTGTTATGATCTGTCTTCATGCTCATGGAAATTGTTTACAGAAGGCATTCATTTGTTCTCATAGTAGTTTAAGAATGTCAGAAAGTTGACAATGTTTGAACACATAATTGTTTCTTTCATTCAGTGACGAAAGCTAGTATGCCGTACAAAACTCTACCAACAGTTTTTCAGTTGAAAGATGTATTATTCTGTGAGAAAGGTGTAAATGTTAAATAATGCCATTAGGATAACTTTGTGTAATCTCTATTTCGTTAGACGGTTAATGAACAAGCGTTGCGCAACAAACAGGGAACGTTGTGGATGGATACACAACGGTATAGCTGGGAAGCTCTGCTGCTTTGAAACAATTCTCACCCCCAGGGAGCAGTTTTAATGATAGGCGCTCCACACTTGCCAATCTGGCTGCCTTAGCACCCCAGACCACAATTCATACTGCTGGTTCGAAAAACCACCAGCACAACCTCTTACGTACCTTACAGCTTACCGTTTTCTTTCAAAGTTTAGTTTACACAACTCACATTTTACATAATCATTAACACTGTAATTATCCGGTGGGAAATGTTACATTTTGATTTGTTTGTGATAGGAAATAAAATATAGACTAGTTAAATGTCTATCATAATGCCTTATTGTATAACACAAAGGTACAAGTGGCCCACAATGGGTTATGCTGGAAATTATTTGCCAGAACTAATTACCTCCCTCTGTAATTATAATAAAAGCGCTAAATTGTACATGATTGATCATGGTATCCAAATAAACATTTATGAACGGCCTATATAGTATATACATTGCAATGGGTCTTTATAGTGTAATGAAACCTTTTAAAATATGTTTTAGCTGCAACATCTCCCCATGTTTACCCACAACCTTCCCTCCACAAAACAATCAGCTGATGATGTGTTGTTGTGACTCTGACTGGAGTCTGCCTGGAGTCTATATACAAATATATAACGCTTAGATTTGTCATTGTTTTCTCTGCTGCTGCATCTCCGCCTCCCGCCTTCTGCCATCCCTACCTCAAATATCTTCTCTGCTCCTTACGAGCACTGTTAGCTGCTGGGGCACTCGGAATCTTTTTACGCTCACGCGCTCACACAGGCTTGCATGCGGGAAGGCGCACACACGCACGCGTACACACACACACACACACACACACACACACACACACACACTCACAGACACACACACACACACACACTTTAGCTAGCTTGGTTCCGCCCCATGATGCGTTGCTCACCCATGCTGAGTGTGTTTACCGTGGTAATCAAGGTCCATGTAACTTGTTTGTGAAATGTTGTGCCTTTATGTTTTAGAGGTGCTATATAATTTGCAAATAGTGGGGCACGAAGTCACAGTTTGACTCAATTGCTGTCTGCTGAAAATGATGAAAACAAAGGAGAGCAGTCTTCTTCCAATACAATAAGTCCTGGAGATGTGTTTGTGGCGTGTGTGGTTGTGTTTGTGCATGTGTGTGTGCGTGTGTGTGCGTGTGTGTGTGTGTATGTGAATATCTCTATGAGAGTTAGTGAGTGAGGGAGAGAGAGTCCTGGCTTCGAGACAAAACATATCATTCAGTAAGTGTGAGAATATGAGTTGTTGTTTACATAGGTGTCATATAATACTGTACACAGTGAGAGAAACGCTGTACAATAAAGGAAATAGAACAGTATAATGATAATCAAAACAGACTGTTAACAGATTCTCTGTTCCCTAAGACAGAGGATATCTGTTGTGGGTTGTTGTTGCTCTTGCAAAGGAAAACAAACAACACGTTTTTAGTTTCAACACAATAAAGATAATACGATCGTGTATTTTAATGTATCTATGTAATCTTTCAAATATTTTTATGATGGCGATATTTAGGATGATAGATGTGCCTGCACTAATAAAGAGGATTCTTTTCTGTTTCCTATTTGTTCTTTTTTGCTATAAGACTAACGGACCGGGCTGACCATTGTAGATGTCATTGACAGCATCATGTTGTTAAGCAAGGCTGATGATGTAATGTTAGTGATCGCTGTGCTTTGAGCTCCTGCCACCAACACTGTTGCCCCAACAGCTCCTCAAGTATACTGACAGAAAGACGACCATGGCTCCAAACAGTCTCTGGTGTGCGTGTGCGTGTGTGTGTGTGTGTGTGCATATGTGTGACAGAGCCCCCTCTCAAAGGAGTCTGTCCTATGAGAGGATGTGGAAACATGGACCAAGGGGATTCATCAAGACAGAAACCTTGATGATTACGGTATGTAACACCTGACACACACGGCAAACGGGATTTCTTTGTTTCGATGGAAATGCATTTTGTATCTTTTCGAACTAATCTATGGTTCAACAGTTTGTTCTTTCTTCAATTTGCCTTCTATTTAGGTAATCAAATGGATCCATGAAACCAAGCTAGACTTTTTTGAAACCATTACAAACAGCTGAATCCCTTTGTTGCATGTTTAGTGTTATTAAGGTCAGAATGCCTCTTATCCTAAAGTTTGGAAGCATCTATAAATACAGAGGCAGAGTTGCATCTCACATGCAACATGCATCTGTGCTTCTTAACACCTTGCCAAGACTGTTTCTTTTTCTATGGTGTAATTTACACTTTGGGAGGTTGGCTCTGCTCAACACACTGGAAACTCGATTCAATTTATATCCTGATGTCACAGCAACAATGTAACACATATGTTTATGTATATTTATATTTCCAATTTACTTGAATTACTTTCGCATGTGTTGAAAAGGAAATGTTCATATCCCCTTTGAGGTATTTTAGAACGTCCCATTTAAACATGTATAAAATTAATTACTTTTCTTTCCTTTTGTCTATATTGATCTGTTCTGTATATTTCTAGGTCCACCAGAGATATGGTCTGCACGCACACACACACACACACACACACACGTACAGAGTGTATGTGAGTGTGTGAAGCTGTAATCAGTGTCAGACTAGCATAAGGCCAGGTGGTGTTGTTTCAGAGACAAGGCCCCCATCTGTACCTGACTGAGTTAATAGCTGATCTGAAACCTGCTAACACGTTGTGGGAGGATGATCAAATTCACACAGGACCATATTTGATGTGTTCCCCCAATACCCACAGCACCAGATTAGACCTTGTCACTGTTGTCTGTCTACGCTGCCTGGTGTCTCTGTGTGTGTGTGTGTGTGTGTGTGTGTGTGTGTGTGTGTGTGTGTGCGTGCATGGCCAACACTTTGTGTTTGTGTGCGTCGAGAGACTAAGTGTATGTGTGTGTGAGATTGTGTGTGCTCTTCTGTACCTTTGATTCATTCTGTGTGTGTGTGTGCGTGTGTGTGTACATGTGTCTGTTCCCCTTCACCAAAACCCTCCAATGTATCTCTCCTGCCAATAATGAGTCTGTAACCGCCCCGCGTCCCCCCGGCCTCCCTCTGTCTCCCCTGTCTCTCCTCTCCCTAGGTGCCTACACCTGAAAACGCAACAACACAAAAAGCTCTCTTTGTCAGCGCCCATGCTGTGAAGGTTTCTGAGATTTGTGGGGGGAAAAAAAGATTGCAGACGCGCGCCGGGGGGGCGGGCGGCGGGGGGGGGGGG